>ML432137.1:9748-87861 GCA_005239525.1 Nicotiana knightiana | reverse complement strand
TCTACTTCCCACTGAGGACAGTTTTTAATGAGATGGTCAGTCTTACCACATTTATAGCATCCCTCGTTAGTTGGCCTTTATGGAGCTTTTGCTTTGTTGTAGTTTTATCCTCTAGAGATTCCCTTCTTCCTTATGAGAAAGTTTCTGAATTCTTTGGTGATCATGGCCATCTCATCATCTTCCAGATCTGCTCCCTCAGTTATTCTTAGTTCTAGACTCCTCTCCTTCTTTGTACCATCCATCTCCATTGTGTGCCTTCTCAGTTCATAGGCAGTGACGTTTCCAATCAGCTCATCCAATCTCAGGGTTGCCATATTTTTGGATTCCTAGATAGCAGTGATTTTGCTTTCCCAAGAAATAGGTAAGACCCTTGTTAGGATCTTCTCAACCTTGTCCTCTTCAAGAATGACTCTTCCAAGAGACTTCAGTTCATTAGTCAAGGTTGTGAACCTTGTGTACATCTCTTGGATAGTCTCTCCTTCTTTCATAGTGAAGTTTTCATACTGAGAGTATAGTAGAGTACCTCTTGACCTTTTTACCTGAGGTGTTCCTTCATGGGCTACTTGCAAGGTATCCCAAATCTCTTTGGCAGTGGTGCAGCTTTGGATTCTGCTGTACTCGTCTGGACCTAGTCCACACACTAGCCACTTTTTGGCCTTTGCATTCTTCTCCCATTTCTTCAGATCCTCAGCAGTGCAATCAGCTCTAGTCTTTGGTATATCTATACCTTCAGCAGTCTTCATCATGGTAGCTAGAGGACCATCAGTGACTATGTCCTAGAGTTCATAGTCTTCTCCAATTAGGTGGTCCTTCATCCTGTTTTTCTACCAAGAGTAATACTGGCTATTGAAGAGTGGTGGCCTTGCAGTTGATTGACCTTCCCAATTTCCAGGTGGTGCACTCATCTTGATCTTCTCCAAGGTGTTAGCCTTTCAAGGATAACCTGCTCTGATACCAATTGATGTTTTAGACGTCAATACCACACAAGAAGATAAGTTACTTTGTGTGGTACCCAATTTTCGAGTGTTGTCTCAATAGAAGAACCTGGTTCTTCTTGATGTACTTACTTCTACTGTCGCGGAATATTAAAAGCAGTAAAGTAAATACACAAAGATTTTTACGTGGAAAACACCTGGCTCAAAAGGTGAAAAAACCACGACCTACTCCTCAGTAGGATTTGCTCAAAACTCTTCACTAAATACTCTGAGCCAAACGGACTTACAAAATAAAATCTTTGTAACCCTATGACTAACTCTAATCCCTTTGTAGTAACTAGCCTCTAGCTAATTTCTACACGCCTCAAGTTAACTCTAACTTGAACAATGCGTACCTATTACAATTGCTTCTATGAAAGCTGAAAGATACAATATTAAAACTCCTACTACAATCAACTAGACTCAATAATTAATCAGATGGAACTGGTTCTTCTAGTTGATCTGTAGCCTTTTAATCGCACAATGACTCTACTAGCAAATTGACTCTGGGAACTTTGCTTTCAGACTTTTGATTCACTTCTGCTTTTGTGCGTGTAGAATTCCAGCAGAAATACATCAAGTATTTATAGAGTCAGTTGAGCTTGTCGTCCAATTCTAGTCCAACTCTACCTGGGTGAACAAATTCGTACCAAACTCAACTTCCTTTCTTTTGTTACTTTCCATGCTGAATTCGTTTGCTGAATTCGACTTCAATCTTCTCATCAGTTTGCAACCTTTTCGCATTAGGAGACAGTCTCTTGGTTCATTGATATTTCACATTCACAAATATCTCCTATGCATATACGATTCATGTTCCAACTATTCAGTTCAAGATGTGCGCTCTGATGGACCTGGTTCAACTGGTCAGCCATTTGTCAATCTTCAAAACTATGCAGTGACATGGGTCAACACTAAGGCTTGCCTAGGCGTGGGAATGTGCATAATGATTACCAGAATTGTTAAAAAAACAATTCGGAAATTGTTTTACCTAAAAGCATGTTGTTCTAGGTGTTGCAAAATACAGGGATTATCACTAGTTTATTTAAAACAGGATGATCAAATATGAGACCGTCTTATGTCCTTTTTCATGCATCAGTAGTTTAACTAAGTGTGACTAGGCGAGATACTAAAGCATGGTATTTACTATGCACATAGAGATGCAGAATGGTTGCAGAATTCCTAACGCATGAGTTCTAAATGCACAGGAAGTTATAGCATAATTTCAGGATGTGCAGGAGCAACATTTTTATGTTGATGTTATTATTTAGCCTAGAAGCAGGATTTCTAAGTGATAAATAGGTCAAATGAGATGTTGAAGCAGTAAAGCTAAAACATGATATCTAATGCATGATATGCTTAGAATGTATTGGTCCTAAACATGGATTCTAATGCACATATAGAAAATGTAAACCTAAGGCATGGTTTCTACCCCTTGATATTGATAACATATATAACTACCCTCCCCTTTTCACTAGCAATCCCCAATATCTGTTTACAAATAATTATTACAGACGAACTGAGTAAATTACATAAATAGATAAAGGAAAAGAAGAAGTTAAACTATAGGGAGCCTGAAAAACAGGCCCAGATTCCCAGAACCTCAAGTGCTCAAATGTTTCATAGCTTTTCTCATATCCAGGTGTGTCAGAGTTCCCTAAGGACCTCATGGGATCCCGGGCAGTGCTCACACCCAGATTTCATAATCATAATTGAATAAGTGCAGTGTGGAAGGGCCATCCCCAGTGCACAAGAGTTCAGAGGGATCTCATAGGAATCCCAAGGCAGTCATACACTGGAGGGGCAGAACCTAAGGACCTAAGAGTAGAGTGACAGTGCTTGACATAGTTTTGAAAAGGTTTTAATAGGAAAGGCAGCGTTTGGAAAACACTTAGTTGAAATAGTTTTATAAAATATGAGAGTTGTTTAGTAAAAAATTGTTTGTTGACAAGAGTAGGACAATTAACGAACAGTAGACTAATCACATCACAAACAGATTCAGCACATTCAAATCGCAGTCCTTCATACAGGGGTGATGGGAATTGGGGACACATAGAGCACATAGTATTCAGGATCATAGAAGTTCTTGTAGGGGGTTTATGGGGATTAGGGGATAGCTAATGGTATCAACACAACATGAATTTCATAATCAACACAGAATCAGACAACTTAGGATACAAATTTCTTTGCAAAGAAAGGTTCATGCTACAAAATAGGTAAACATGAGATAGAGCAGATCATATTGGGACATACTACGAGGGGGTAACATATTCATAAGCATACTAATCCTAAAGGGGAGTGGGGAATAACATAATATGCTAGATGAACAATGATGTATACATGTCAATTACATGTTAAACAACAAAACCATAGATAGAAACAGATCAGAAACATGATAAACTGAAGCATTAACAGAAACATGTTGGTTTTGGGACTTGAATTGGAATCAGAACATACTAGTAAGGGGATATTAAACACAAAGTGAAGGATATGAGAGCACAATAATTAGCCTTGGCTTGCATCCGGCTAATTCAGAATAGTAGTAAGTAAGTAACAAAGAAATAAAGAGAGCAAAAAAGCTTTGAGTATGAGAGATAGCTTTTTGAACTAATGTGTTCGTGTGTTTTGAACCAGTGTAAGAGCAATGTATATATAGTTTGAAACTAGGTAGAGAATAAGGTAAGAATTAAAGTCATGCAGGGATTGGGGAATTAGAGTCAATTAGCATCAAAATCAATGTAAGTACTTCCTTCAATTAAGGAGTTAACTTTGAACGGTAATAGACATGCAACAAATAAGGAAAGACACCATATGGCTGGAATATAACACAATAAGGAAATAATCTCAACACAATACTAGTACAAAACATGTAATTAAGGCTAGGTACAGAAAGGTCTAATTAAGGAAACAATTAGTAAGAACCAACTAATAATAGTCAATCACATAATAAGGTAAGAAAATAGTTTACATGTTGGAAATCAGTAAAGACATCATCACAGGAAATCAGTAAAAGGTGTTAATCACATAAAATTAGGAATTCAAATGGGAACAATGCTGATTAAGAGGAGAGTTAACACAAAATTTTATGAACAAACGGAATAAACACATAGTAGGCAAGAAGAAGCAAAAAAAAAAAATCAGAAACCCTAATGGACACAGTGGTACAAATCACGTAGAATCAGGGATTCAAACTGGGATATAGTGATGATAAACATAAACCTCTAAGAGTTAGCGAGGTAAGCACATAATAGGCTGAATCAGAAACCCTAGTAAGTTGAACAGGGTGAAAATCACAAGAATATTCAGATTAATCGAAGAAGATTCATGAGAATCAAACATGCAAACAAGTTTGAGAGAACAAACAATAAAGATAAACTCAGAATCCAAACAAAGTGGGTTTTAGCATAACTAGTTAGTGTTAAGGAAAAACTTAACAAAATCAGTCGAAACACATAAGAAATCAGAGGATTAAACACTCAAAAATCAGAAAGTGTTTTGAAGAAAAAGATTTTCAAAAACCCTAGTTTAGGAAGATGACAAACCACTTCGAAAAATCAGAAGAATCTTCATGAAACAAGTAAAAATAAGTTCGAACCATCTCAGATCTATACATATCTGAGAAGTTCAAGAGATGAGATTAGGGTTTTTAGAAAAAAAAAACGTAGAGATGAAGACATAGGATTAGAAACCCATAGGTTTAAAGCGAAATAGGCAGATCTTACTCAAAATCGAGCCATGGCGGCTTGAAACATGCAATGATGGGCCAAAGGTGTAAGCGGACTGACCCTAGTCCCTCGAGGACCTTAGAGATGGAGGCACCAACATAGGAGAGGCCATTTGAGGCCTGGAGGTGGTGAGAGACCACCATGATCGACGACAGCTGAGTGACAACGAGAGAGATTTAGGGTTAGGTTAGAGAGGATTTGAGAGAGAAGGGAGATGTGTAACGACGAAGTGAAAGAGAGAAATGAGAGGGGAAAAGGGGTAGTCGTTAGGTTAAATTAGGAAGGAAATATCCTGGACCATTGATAAAAAATGATCAACGGCCAGGGTTTGGGCGGATTTGGGTCGGGTAGTATTAGGATTTGGGCCTGGGGTATTGGGTTGATTTAATTGGGTTTGGGTCTGGTTTAACTTAGGCTACAACTAAAATAAACTTAGGCTGTTTGTTAAATATCCAATTCAAATTAATTAAAATAATTTACAAAATAGGTAATAATTATAAAAAATAAATTTCATGCATAGAAAATAGTTTGAAATGATTACTTAGTATTTTAAAAGTACAAATGACTAATTTCTGGTAGAAAATAGTGCAACTTTGCAATTATAGCCAAAAGATGCCAAATATGAAATAATTGGGTCTAGTTAGGACCATAAACAATAAATTAAATCAAGAGATGCTTTTGAAATAATTTGTGATGTAATTTTATAATTATTTATTGGAAATAAATACTGGACAAATTAATAGAAATGTAGGAAAATAATGGAAAATACCAATTACTATTAATGCATGACTTTGAAGGAATATATGCAATTTTAAAAAATATTTTTTGGAAAAAATTGGGTATCAACAGCTGCCCCTCTTTACCCGGAAAGGATGAAAGAGTTTATCCGGTAAAGACATGATGGCCAATTTGACCGAGCAAAACGGTTTGGAGAGATTTAGGCCACACCCTAGCTTCTGAGCTGCCTACATATCCCTGGTTTTATAGGAATCAGGCCGTATGTAGTTCCAGATTCATCGGCGAAGTATACCGGTGATGCCATCACAATAACAGACGCAACATCTAGGGCTAGATGAATGAACGATTCTAAGGAAGAGGTTAGGTTTGATATGGCTGGGAGAACTGGAGCGGGATCGCTCCTGCGGGGTAGCCATCGTTTGCCGGGTTACCTGCGAATAAGAATACTACAAGCATATATTGTGCATAAATTCAACATGATGCAGGTTCCTGTTGGACTATGAAAGTGTCTTCGGACGGTTAGGGATGATGTCCTTAGACCATGATGTCCTGGCTATGAATTGTTTGATGAGAGATTTGCAATCTATGAAATGATGTTCTCGGGCCATGAAGATGGTGCCTCTGAACTATGACGCCTTTGCATAATGATATGCAAAGTTGAGAGAGATCTTCAGGCCATGACATGGTGTCTTCTAGCTATGAGGATGGTGCCTTTAGACTATGACGCCTTTGGAAATGTTGGCGATATTTCAGCCCATGAAATGCAGTAATATGACTTCCACAAGGCAGAGCTTAGTCTTGGGAAATGGAGGGCAGAGCTTAGCCCGATAGAAAAGCGAAGTGAATAATGCTCGAGAGACAGCGCTTAGTCTCGGTTAAAAGCAAATTGGAGGCAGAGCCTAGCCTCATGCAAGTATGGAGATAGAGCTTAGTCTCATGCAGAGATGTGGAAGGCAAAGATCAGCCTTATGCAGAATGAAGGAAGAGATTAGTCTTATGAAAGAGAAGGCAGAGATTAGCCTTATGCAAGATGGAAGGCATAGATTAGCCTTATGCAGATGGAGGTAGAGCTTAACCTCATGCAGATAGGAAGGCAGAGATTAGCCTTATGCAAATGGAGGTAGAGCTTAACCTCATGCAGAATGCGGGACAAAGATTAGTCCCATGCAAGATGAAGGCAAAGATTAGCCTTATGCAAATGAAGGCAGATATTAGCCTTATGCAAAATGAAGGCAGAACTTAGCCTTATGCAGAAGATTAATAGTAAATGACAGTAGAATTTCTTAGCTGGCAGCAAGCTTTGATATTGTGATTGTTGTGAGCATTGTGACTACGGAGCATTGTTTGTTCGTGCTGATAGCAAATGTCAGCGAGTGCGATGGTTTTGAGGATTGTGATTTTGAACATGTTCTCTCTTTGTTCCTACACCAAAGAAAAATCGTGAGTTCTGTAGATGGGGGAGGTTGATTCGTGTCTCTGCTAGATTTACTTGCTTCGCTATGCTTGGCCTGATGATTCTGTTTGCATCATTGGGGTAGCGTTTGCTAAACAGAGCCATATTTTAAAAATGTGCATGATTTTATAAAGACATAGTAAAAAATATATTTCAAAAAATTTAGATGAACCGGTGTCCATGACATGGTTCAAGACATTGCAACCACTCATGTTACGGAATTTTGAGGGTCCTCCTCAAAATTGTCCCCCAGTTGGATGGTTGATTATTCTGACCGTTGTACATGCTGAGATCGACTGAACTTGCTTGGGAATTTTGAGGGTCCTCCTCAAAATTCTGCCCCAGTTTCCAATTGCGGGGGAAATGAGATTTTTTTTGAATTATGACTGAACCCATAGGGCTGTCTACATATCCCCTATTAAACGGGAATCAGGTCAGGCGTAGTTCAATTTACATTATTGAAGAAAAGCATAGTACACATAATATCATTTGACTGCATCTGAATTGATTGGCTTTGGCCAAACTTGTCCGTCCATTTCTGCAAGTATGAGAGCTCCTCCTGTCAATACTCGGTGAACCATATACGGACCTTGCTAGTTGGGAGAAAATTTCCCTTTTTCTTCGTCTTGATGTGGAAAAATCTTCTTTAACACCAGCTGCCCTGGTGTGAACTGTCTTGGCTTGACTCTCTTGTTGAAGGCTCTGGACATTCTATTTTGATAAAGTTGACCATGACATATTGCATTCATCCTTTTCCCATCTATGAGGGCTAACTGCTCGTAGCAGTCTGTTATCCATTCTGCGTCCTTGATCTCAGCTTCTTGTATGATTCTTAAGGAAGGGATCTCCACTTCGCCAGGAATACCAGCTTCCGTACCATAAACCAGTAAATAAGGAGTTGCCCCAGTTGATGTGCGGACTGTGGTACGGTATCCCAGTAAGGCGAATGATAATTTTTCATGCCACTGTTTGTGATTTTCTATCATCTTTCTCAATATCTTTTTGATGTTCTTGTTGGCGGCTTCCACAACTCCATTCATCTGTGGTCTATAGGCTGTGGAATTCTTGTGCTTGATTTTGAAAGTCTTGCACATGGCTTTCATCATATCACTGTTGATATTGGAGCCGTTTTCGGTGATGATTGACTCTGGAACCAAGAACCGACAAATGATACGGTCACAGACAAAGTCTGCCATGCCTTTCTTAGTCACTGCTTTGTATGATGCCGCTTCAACCCATTTGGTGAAGTAATAAATAGCTACTAGGATGAACCTGTGCCCAATTGAGGCTGTGGGCTCGATTGGTCCAGTAACGTCCATTCCCTAAGCGACGAACGATCAAGGTGAGCTTGTTGCATTAAGCTCATTTGGGGGTACCTTTATCATAACTGCATGCACCTGTCATTGATAGAATTTCCGGACATATTGGATGCAGTTTGTTTCCATGGTCATCCAGAAGTATACGGCTTTGAGTGTTTTCTTTGCTAAGACAAAACCATTCATGTGTGGGCCACAGGTCCCAACATCTATCTCTTCAAGTAGTCTGGAGGATTCCTTTGCATCGACACATCTTAATAATCCCAAGTCAGGAGTCCTTATGTACATGTTTCCTCCACTGAGAAAGAAATTATTTGACAATCTCCGGAGCGTGCGTTTCTGAGTGTGATTTGCAAGCTCTGGGTACTCTCCCTTTGACAAGTATTCCCTGACGTCGTGGAACCATGGTCTTCCGTCTGCTTATTCTTCAACATGGGTACAATATGCTGGATGGTTATGGATCTTCACTGGAATATGATCAATAAAGTTCTTATCTGGGTATTGTATCATGGATGATAGAGTGGCCAATGCATCGGTAAACTCGTTCTGAACTCTGGGGACGTGCCGAGATTCTGTCTTTGTGAACCTTTTCCTTAATTCTTGCACATGGTGCAAATATGGCAATATCTTGGAATTCTTGGTAGCCCACTCTCCTTGTAATTCGTGTATTAGCAGATCTGAGTCACCAATTACTAGCAACTCCTGGATATTCATGTCAATGGCAATATTAAGCTCTAAGATGCAGGCCTCATATTCTGCCATATTGTTGGTACATGGAAATCTGAGTTTGGCAGATACCGGGTAGTGTTGACCTGTTTCCGATATCAGGACAACTCTAATGCCAACTCTTTTGAAATTGGCTGCTTCGTCGAAGAACATTCTCCACCCATCATAGGATTTTGCAATTTCCTCCCCTATGAATGACACTTCTTTATCGGGAAAATACGTTTTCAAGGGTTCGTATTCTCCTCCCACGGGGTTCTCGGCAAGATTATCTTCCAGTGCTTGCCCCTTGACCGCTTTCTGAGTCACATAGACAATGTCAAACTCACTCAACAAGATTTGCCATTTGGCCAGTTTGCCAGTGGGCACGGGCTTCTGAAAGATATATTTTAAGGGATCCATCCTTGATATGAGATACGTTGTGTAGGCACAAAAGTAATGCCTTAGCTTCTGGGCTACCCAGGTTAGAGCATAACAGGTACATTCCAATAGAGAATATCGTGCCTCATGTGGAGTGAAATTCTTACTCAAATAATAAATAGCTTGTTCCTTTCTTTCTGTCTCGTCGTGCTGCCCTAGAACGCAACCAAAAGCTCCATCTAATACCGCAAGGTAGAGTAGCAAGGGTCTACCTGGATCTGGCGGGACCAAGACTGGGGATGTTGACAAATATTCCTTGATTATGTCGAAAGCTTTCTGACAATCATCGGTCCATTCGGTCGCAGCATCTTTCTTCAGCATCTTGAATATTGGTTCAAATATAACCGTGGACTGGGCTATGAATCAGCTGATGTAGTTAAGGCATCCCAGGAAACTCATCACATCTTTTTTGTTCTTTGGCGGTGGCAATTCTTGGATGGCTTTGACCTTTGATGGATCCAGTTCTATTCCTGCGTGGCTGACGATGAACCCAAGAAATTTCCCAGCCGGAACCCCAAACGCACACTTCGCGGGGTTTAATTTCAAGTTGTACTTTTGCAGCCTGTTGAAGCACTTTCTCAAATCTGCTCTATGGTCGGTGGCTCTTTCGGACCTGATGATGACGTCATCCATATACACCTCAATTTCTTTATGTATCATATTATAGAAGATGGTAGTCATAGCTCTCATATAGGTGGCCCCAACATTCTTTAGGCCGAACGACATCATCTTATAACAGTAGCTCCCCACGGCGTGATGAAAGACGTCTTCTCAACGTCTTCCTCGTCCATCCAAATCTGGTGGTAACCAGCAAAATAATCCACGAACGATTGAAGTTCATGCTTTGCACAATTGTCAATTGAGATGTGTATGTTCGGGAGAGGAAAATCATCCTTCGAACTGGCCTGGTTGAGATCCCGGTAGTCGACACAAACTCTGACCTTTCCATCTTTCTTGGGTACTAGCACGATGTTGGCTAACCATGTCGGATATTCAATTACCCTGAGAACCTTGGCGTTGATTTGCTTGGTAACTTCCTCTTTGATTTTCAGACTTATATCAGGCTTGAATTTTCTAAGCTTCTGCTTTACCTGCGGGCACATTGGATTGGTTGGTAACTTGTGAGCCACAATGGATGTACTTAGACCAGTAATGTCATCGTACGACCATGCAAATATGTCTTCATATTCTTTCAAGAATTGTGTGTTTCCACTTTCTCTGATGGCGATAGATGAATACTGATGCGAGTTTCCTTGACAGTTTCTGAATCACCCAAGTTGACTATCTCGGTTTCGTCCATATTGGACTTAGGTCTATTTTCAAAATCCTCAACTTCTCTGATAATTTCATCGGGTATGGTATCTTCTTCTTCTAAATCACTGCCATTTTGTTGCGTTGTCTCATTGCATGTCACAGTCATTGGTTCATCAAGATAGGAAATAACAATGTAGTAAGATAAAATAATGAGAGAAAATGATAATAAATAAATACAGATTCGTTGAAACATGGAAGTGATTTTTGAATGTTTTGGAACATTGGAGATTTTATTGGAAAATGCAAAAAAATGGAAATGCGGAAAAGGAAATCATTATCAAAATGAAATAAACAATGCTTGTTCAACCTTTCTACCCCAGGACTCGTCGGGCCCTAGATGGTCTGACAGTCCAATTCCTGAGGAATTATCCCTTACTCACAGCTTGGATGGTAGGGCCTTCCTTCTCTTCCTCCTCAACAATAACACAACAGTCCATGTCACCATCTTCCAAGAGTAGATACTTCAAAGCTGATAGAGTTTCTTCTTCTTATGACCCCCATATGATATTAGCTTGCCGGAAAGTCTGCTCCAAATGTGGTATAGGCTATTCCAATGGATAGTAGGGACCGCGCCTGTAACGACCCGGTCGGTCGTTCCGTGAGATTAGCCCCATTTCCCCCGTTTCTACTTTATCGTATGTTTCTTAGCTTATTTATGTTGTGTTGGGTTGGTTGGTTCGGTTTCGGAGTGGTCGTACTAAGAACTGAGACACTTAGTCTCTTAAACTAGCTTAATAATTGAAAAGGTCAATTGGGAGTTGACTTATTGGTAAACGACCTCAGAATGCAGATTTTATGGCTCGGATATCTTCCTTAGGAGATTTCGGACTTAGGAGTGTGTTCAGAATGAAGTTTTGATGTCCGGTGTAGAATTAGGCTTGAATTGGCAAAAGTTAGTTTTTGGCGATTTTTGGTCGACAGTTGGAGCAGGTTCGTAATGTCATTTTTGATATGTGTGCAAATTTTCAGGTCAATCGGATGTGTTTTGGTTGGTTTCGGCATCATTGGCGAAGTTTAGAAGTTTTAAAGTTCATAGTTTTGAATTTGATGTAATTTTTGGTGTTTTCGTGTTGTTTTTGGTGTTTCGAAGTCTCGACTAAGTTTGAATGATGCTATGGGGTGTGTTGGTTGTTTGGTTGGGGCCCCGAGGGGATCAGGATTGATTTCAGATGGTTAGTGTAGGTTTGAACTTAGAAAATTACAGCAAATAGCTACTGGTGTTTATCTTCTGGTGTGGCCGCACCTGCGGATGGGTAGCCGCAGGTGCGAAGATAGGCCAGGCAAGAGGGATCCGCAGGCGCGAAGCATGGGACGCACCTGTGAATCCGCAGGTGCGGAAAGTGTCTCATAGGTGCGAAGTTTGGACTGTTAGTGGGT
Source organism: Nicotiana knightiana (assembly GCA_005239525.1). Classification (NCBI taxonomy): domain Eukaryota; kingdom Viridiplantae; phylum Streptophyta; class Magnoliopsida; order Solanales; family Solanaceae; genus Nicotiana; species Nicotiana knightiana. The sequence goes on along the minus strand of ML432137.1, from coordinate 75,824 downwards.
TTTCGCAGGTGCGCACCTGGGACCACAAGTGCGGGTCCGCAGGTGCGGATTAACTGGACAGAACAGTATAAAATGGTGCCTCCGCGAATATTTTGGCATTTCCTCCATTGTTGCATGCAGATTTAGCTGGGTTGAGAGCAAATTGAAGGAGAAATTCAAAGGACTTCAGTGGAGGTAAGTTCCCGGATCATAAAACTCGTCTCTATATTATTTTTTGCCGGATTAAGCTTGAAACTTGAGGAAATTAAAGTAGAAAAGTTGGGAAAAATGGAGGGGGGGAGGGAGTTTGGTAAATTCTTTTGGCGATTTGAGTAGGCAATTGTGGTCTGATTGTGGTGTTCTTAGTGTGTGTGGAATCGTGGGAGGACAAGGATTCTAGTGATGTAAATTTTATCGAATTTCGAGACATGGGCCCGGGGCTCGGGTTTGGCCAAATTTCGAGAATTGTGTCTAAATTGATAGTTTTCGATTGGGTTGTGTTCCTTTGGCGTATATTGATGACGCTAATCTGGTTTTGGTTAGATTCGAAGCAACCGGGAGCCAATTTGAGGAGCAAGAGCATCGCGGATTAGTTTTGTGGCCCGTTAGAGGTAAGTAATGGTTATAAATCTTGTCCTGAGGGTATGAAACCCCAGACTTCATATTTCTCACTGTTTTTAGAATGCCGCACATGTCGGATGACGAGTATGTGGCGCGCACTGATTTTTGGATTGGACTTGGTCCTCTCCGACTCTAAATCATATGTTAAATTGTGTTCTAAAGACTCTTGCTATATCTGGGCTATAGGCCATATTTGGGGCCTCGGGCCGACCTGTTTAGACCCCTTGGGGGCTTTTTACTACTATTTCTTCACTGTTGATCTATGATTTATACTCAGTCATGTTGTGCTTAACTGTTTTCGAAACTCAGTCTTATTTACAATATTTTGAGATATAAAATGATGTTTTGGGTCGAGTACCCCATTTTACTGATAATCCCGAGAGACTTTTGAAAGGTTCTGACTGAGTGAGGCCGAGGTCCTGATTGTGAGGATATGATACGCCATGAGGTGGCTTGATATTAGCGCTTGGGCTAAAGGAGCCCCTCCGGAGTCTATACACACCCCCAGTGAGCGCAGGTACCTATTGAGTGCGAGTGCTGAGTGCCAAGTGATGAGTGATTGGGAGGCATAAATGACAGTGAGGTTGCCCGAGGGGCTGATACTGAGTGGTTGTGAGGTGCTGAATGATGTTCTGCCCCAGGGGTGATTTATATTCATGTTTTGCCCGAGGGGCTACTTATGATTTATTTCATTTTACACTAAATCTTTCGGTTATTTTTATTTCTGAAATTGTTGGAAAACACATTTTTCAAAGGATTTTTCTGAAGTTGGTATTAAAGCATAATGATTTCATATATCTATTGTAACGACCAGGCCGGTCGTTCCGTGAGATTTACTTCGTTTCCCCCATTTCTGCATTTGTCATATATTGCTAGCCTGTTTTTGTTTTGTTGGGGTAGTTGGTTTGGGTCCGGAGTGGTCATGGTGAGAATTGAGGCATTTAGTCTCTTAAAGTAGCCTAATAGTTAAAAAAGTCAACTGAGAGTTGACTTATTGGTGAACGACCTCGGAATGCGGATTTTATGGCTCAGATATCTTCGTTAGGAGATTTGGGACTTAGAAGTGTGTTCGGAATGAAGTTTTGATGACCGGTGTAGAATTAGGCGTGAATTGACGAAAGTTAGTTTTTGGTGATTTCCGATCAGCAGGGGAAAATAGGCTATCGGGGTCGGAATGGAATTCTGAAAGTTGGAGCAGGTTCGTAATGTCATTTTGGATATGTCTGCAAAATTTCAGATCAGTCGGAGGTGTTTTGGTTGGTTTCGGCATAGTTGGCGAAATTTGGAAGTTTTAAAGTTCATAGGCTTGAATTTGATGTAATTTTGGTGTTTGCTTGTTTTTTTTTTGGTGTTTCAAAGGATCGACTAAGTTGGAATAATGCTATGGGGTGTGTTGGTATGTTTGGTTGGGGCCCCGAGGGGCTCCGGATTGATTTCAGATGGTTGGCGGGGTTTTGAACTTGGAAATTTGCAGCAATTAGCTGCTGGTGCAAGCTTCTGGTGTTGGTCGCACTTGCGGAAGGGTAGCCACAGGTGCGATGTTGCAGGTACAATGTCGCAGGTGCGAAAGACCATGCGCAGGTGGGAAAAGAGGCTAGGCAGGGGAATTCCACATGTGCGAAGAGATGGCCGCACCTGCGAAGCCGCAAGTGCGGAGGATTGGCCGCAGATGCAAAAATTGGTCCGTTAAGTGGGATTCCGCAGGTGCGCACCTGGGACCGCAGGTGCGACTAAGTGTCCGCGGGTGCGGAAATGCTGGGCAGAACATCATAAAAAGGGGCCTCCGTGAAATTTATTCCATTCCACCATTTTTGCATGCGGGAGGAGCTCTTTTGGAGGCAAATTGAAGAGGGAATTCGTGGTTCTTCAGTGAAGGTAAGTTCTCGGGTTATTAACATCATTTGTATGCTATTTTTTTTGGATTAGGCTTGTAAATTGGAGGATTAAAGTAGGAAAAGGTTGGGAAGAATGGGTGGAGAATTGGAACTTTCTTTTGAGGATTTGGGTAGGCAATTGTGGTCTGATTGTGATGATTTTGGTATGTATAGAATCATGGGAGGACGAAGTTTCTAGTGATGTAAAATTTATCGAATTCCGAGATGTGGGCCCGATGCTCGGGTTTGGCCGAATTTCGAGATTCTTGTATAATTTGATAGTTTTCGATTGGATTGTGTTCCTTTAGTATATATTAATGATATGAAACTGGTTTTGGCTAGATTCGGAGTAATCGGGATCCAATTTGAGGGGCAAGATCATAGCGGACTAGTGTTGTGGCCGGTGGAGGTAAGTAATGGTTATAATTCTCGTCCTGAGGGTATGAAACCCTCGACTACATATTTCTCACTGATTTTAGAATGGCACACATGTCGGATGACGAGTATGTGGTGCGTACTGATTTTTAGATTGGACTAGGTCCTCTTTGAGGCAACTAATGAGTTGCATATTTTACTTAAAACCTTATGTTAAATTATGTTCTAAAGATTGTTGAAATGTTTGGGCGATAAGCCGTGTTTGGGGCCTCGTGCCGATCTGTTTAGACCCCTTGGGGGCTTTTTACTGCTGTTTTCCTCACTATTTGTTGATGATTTCACTCAGCCACATTGTGCTTACTGTTTTTGAAACTCAGCCTGATTTACACTACTTTGAGATTTAAAAATGATGTTTTAAGTCGAGTATCCTGTTTTACTGATTCGCCCGAGGGGCCTTTTCGGTGGTTCTTCTAAGTGAGGCCGAGAGCGGGATTGCGTGATATAGAGGTAGCTGTTCAGCGTCCGCATCATCTCTGTTTTTTCTTCTTGTTGTATCTAGCTATTTATTCGGAGGTTTTGTATTATAATATTATACCTTTGGCTTATTTTCTTTAGATGCTCATGACATGTTGGCTTTGGGTTTTGGGGTTGGTGGCACTGTATATTGCCTACTTTATTTAGTAAACTCTGTATATTTTATGAAATGATTGGAATTTGATTGGGATTTTGAAAGAAATTGTGAACATGTGATTATTGGCTAGCCTAGTTCCACGATAGGCGCCATCACGACCAGTTTAGGAGTTGAGGTCGTGATAGCTTGGCATCAGAGCCTAGGTTACATAGGACTCAACGATCATGATCAGGTTTAGTAGAGTCTTGCAGATTGGTACGGAGACGCTGTACTTATCTTCGAGAGGCTGCCTAACTTTTAGGAGACATTTCTATCTTTCTTGAACTCTTTCATGCTGATCTATTGATTCTAGAAATCTGAACTTACGTTGTTTTATTCTTTCACAGATGGTGAGGACACGCAATACCGATCAGAGTGACCAGTCACCGGCTAGACCAGCGAGAGGTCGTGGCCGTGGTAGAGGTAGAGGTAGAGGCCAGCCCGCTCAGCAGCCGGGGCAGTGCCACAGGATCCCCTTATCGATCAGGATCAGGTTCCTGCCGATGGTGTTCCAGCGGGACAGGCTCAGGCACCGGCAGTGCCTGTGGTTATTCCGGGTCTTCAGGAGACTCTGTCTCAGATATTTACAGTGTGCACCAGTTTGGCTCAGGTAGTCTCCATGTCTTCTACTGCCATCACAACTCAAGCTGGGGGAGGCAATCAGACTCCAGCTGCCCGGGCACCTGAGCAGGTGCACAGGGTATTCAGGCACCGGGAGCAGCCCCAGCTCAGCCAGTTGCTCCGGTCCAGGATTATGTGGTCCCTGCTATGCCTGAGGACTAGCAGTGCAGGTTGGAGAGATTCAACAGACTTCAGCCTCCGACTTTCAGCGGTACAGAGGGCGAGGATGCCCAGGGGTTTCTAGATAAGTGCCAGAGGATACTACGTACTGCGGGCATTTTGGAGACCAGTGGGGTCTCATTTGTTACATTCCAGTTTGCAGGTGCTGCCTTACTTGATGGGAGTCATTCGAGAGGCATAGGCCGGTTGGTTCAACACCTCTCACCTGGCAGCAATTCTCCACGATTTTTTTGGAGAAGTATGTTCCTAAGTCCCACAGAGAGGAGCAGCGTAGGCAGTTTGAGCAGCTGCGCCAGGGAGAGTTATCAGTTACTCAGTACGAGATGAGGTTTTTCGAGTTGGCTAGGCATGCTTCTGAGATTTTCTCTACTGATAGGGAGAGGGTGAGGAGGTTTGTATGTGGTCTTTCTTATCAGTTCCAATTATTTATGACTCGGGAGAGAGTATCGGGTTCTTCATTCGAGTAGGTTGTTGACATAGCTCGAGATATTGAGTCCGTTCGCCGCCAGGAGAGGGAGGAGAGGGAAGCCAAGAGGCCTTGTGGTTCGAGCAGTTCCAGTGGTTCTCCCTTTAGGGGACAGTTTCAACAGGGTAGGGGCCGTTCATTCAGGCCTCCTCAGTCAGGCCGCCTAGCATATAGTGGTGCATCTTCGGGGCATGGTCCCCGTGGTTCTCAGTCAGGACATACTTCATTTGGTGCCCTCCCAGCTCAGAGTGCAGCTCGAGCACCCCCAGTTCAGAGTTCTTCTATGCATGAGTCTTCCAGTGGCCGTTCGGGTGCTAGGGGTTTCTATCAGTCCCCGCCTCCAGCTCCAGGGAGTTGCTTTGAGTGTGGAGAGTTCGGGCACGTGTGGAGGAAGTGTCCCCGCCGTTCCGGTGGGTCTTCTCAACAGAGGGGCCAATCCTCGGCTTCAGATCTAGTCTCTTCACCACCCGCCCAGGCAGCTAGGGGTGGTAGTCAATCAGCCAAAGGCCGCCCTAGAGGGGGAGGTCAGGCTCGCATGTATGAATTCCAAGCCAGGACAAATGTTATGGCCTCAGATACCGTGGTTGCAGGTATTGTCTTAGTCTGTTGCTGAGATGCCTTGGCTTTATTTGACCCTGGTTCTACATATTCCTATGTTTCTTCATATTTTGCCCATTTTCTGGATGCGCCCCGTGAGTCTCTGGTCACCTCTGTTCATGTGTCGACTCCGGTGGGCGATACTATTGTTGTGGACTGTGTGTATCGGTCGTGCATGGTATCTATTGGGGGTCTGGAGACCCGAGTGGACCTACTGTTACTCAACATGGTCTATTTTGACGTGATATTGGGCATGTATTGGTTATCTCCGTGTCATGCTGTTCTTTATTGTCACGCTAAGACCGTGAACTTAGCTATTGCGGGGTGTCCGAGGGTTGAGTGGAGAGGTTCTTCCGAGTATATGCCTAGCAGGGTGATTTCCTACCTGAGGGCTCAACGCATGCTTGAGAAGGGTGTTTATATTATTTGGCCTTTGTGAGGGATGTCAGTGGTGAGACTCTCGCCGTTGATTCAGTTCCTGTGGTCTGTGACTTTCCGGATGTGTTTCCTGCAGACCTTCCAGGCATGCCACCTGACAGGGATATTGATTTTGGTATTGACTTGGTGTCAGGCACCCAACCTATTTCTATTCCACCTTATCATATGACACCTGCGAAACTAAAGGAATTGAAGGAGCAGCTTCAGGAAGTCCTGGATGAGGGGTTCATTCGGCCTAGTGTGTCACCTTGGGGTGCACCGGTGTTGTTCGTGAAGAAAAAGGATGGGTCCATGCGTATGCGTATTGATTATCGGTAGCTGAACATGGTTACGGTGAAGAATCGGTATCCCTTGCCCGACATTGATGATTTGTTTGACCAACTTCAGGGAGCCAGAGTGTTTTCCAAGATTGACTTGAGATCTGGGTATCATCAGTTGAAGATTCGGGGTTCTGACATTCCGAAGACTGTTTTCAAGTTCAGATATGGTCATTATGAGTTCTTGGTTATATCATTTGGGCTGACCAATGCCCCAGTTGCGTTCATGCAATTGATGAACATCGTGTTTCAGCCTTACCTTGATTCCTTCATCATTGTGTTTATTGATGACATCCTGGTTTATTCTCGTAGCCAGGAAGAGCATGCTCAGCATTTGAGAGTTGTGTTACAGAGGCTGAGGGAGGAGAAACTTTATGCGAAATTCTCCAAGTGTGAGTTGTGGCTTGGTTCGGTAGCTTTCTTGGGACACATAGTGTCTAGTGAGGGTATTCAGGTTGATCCGAAGAAGATAGAGGCGATGCAGAGTTGGCCCAGACCGTCCTCAGCTACAGAGATTAGGAGTTTCCTTAGTTTGGCGGGATATTATCATCGCTTTGTGGAGGGATTCTCTTCTATTGCTTCGCCTTTGACCAGATTGACCCAGAAGGGTGCTCCATTCAGATGGTCTGATGAGTGCGAGGAGAGCTTTCAGAAGCTCAAGTCAGCATTGACTACAACTCCGGTACTAGTTTTGCCTGCTGGTTCGGGTTCTTACACAATTTATTGTGATGCTTCTAGAGTTGGCTTGGGATCGATATTGATGCAGGACGGTAGGGTTATTGCCTACGCGTCTAGACAGTTGAAGGTGCACGAGAAGAATTATCCAGTGCATGATCTTGAGTTAGCTGCCATTGTTCCTGCCTTGAAGATTTGGTGGCATTATTTGTATGGAGTGCAGTATGAGATTTTCATGGATCCTCGTTGCAGTATCTGCTGAGGCAGAAGGACTTGAATTTGCGTAAGAGGATATGGTTAGAGCTTCTCAAGGATTATGACCTCACTATCTTATATCATCCGGTGAAGGCCAATGCAGTGGCCGACGCCTTGAGTCGCAGAGCAGAGAGTTTGGGGAGTCTAGCCTACCTTCCAGTAGCAGAGCGGGCATTAGCCCTTGATGTTCAGGCCTTAGTGGGTCGGTTTGTGAGACTGAATCTATCAGAGCCCCCGCGGGTGTTGGCTTGTGTAGCCTCCATGTCTTCTCTTTACGATCAGATTAGAGCACGCCAGTATGATGATCCACATTTGCTTCTTCTTCAGGACAGGGTCCGTCGCGGTGATGCCAGGGATGTGGTTATTGGTGATGATGGGGTCATGAGGATGCAGGGCCAGATTTTTGTTTCCAATGTAGATGGGCTTCGAGATTTGATTCTAGCTGAGGCCCATAGTTCGCAGTATTCCATCCATCCGGGTGCCGCGAAGATGTATCAGTATTTGAGGCAGCATTATTGGTGGAGGAGGATGAAGAAAGATATTGTTGAGTTTGTGGCTCAGTGTCTCAACTGTCAGCAGGTCAAGTATGAGCACCCGAGACCAGGTGGATTGCTTCAGAGATTTGATATTCCGGAGTGGAAGTGGGAGCGAATCACCATGGACTTTGTAGTTGGGCTCCCACGGACTTCGAGGAGGTTTGATGCTATATGGGTTATTGTGGATCTGCTGACCAAGTCCGCGCACTTCATTCCTGTTGGTACTAATTGTTCTTCGGAGAGGTTAGCTGAGATTTATATCAGGGAGATTGTTCGATTGCATAGGGTTCCAGTTTCTATCATTTCCGACAGAGGCACTCAGTTCACATCTCAGTTTTGGAGAGCCGTGCAGAGAGAGTTGGGTACTCAGGTCGAGTTGAGCACAACGTTTCACCCTCAGACCGACGGCCAGTCGGAGCGAACCATCCATATTTTGGAGGATATGTTGCGTGCTTGTGTGATTGACTTTGGTGGTTCATGGGACCAGTTTCTGCCACTACAGGAGTTTGCGCATAATAACAGCTATCAGTCGAGTATCCAGATGGCTCCGTATGAGGCCTTATATGGTAGGAGGTGCAGATCTCCGATTGGTTGGCTTGAGCTGGGCGAGGCTAGGCTATTGGGCACAAACTTGGTTCGGGATGCATTGAGTAAGGCGAAGTTGATTCAGGAGCGGCTTCGCACGACGCAGTCTAGACAGAAGAGTTATGCGGATCGGAAGGTCCGAGCTGTGTCTTTCATGGTTAGGGATAAGGTGATGCTGAAGGTGTCACCCATGAAGGGTGTTATGAGATTCGGGAAGAGGGGGAAGTTGAGTCCCAGGTTCATTGGGCCACTTAAGGTACTTCAGAGGGTTGGGGAGGTGGATTATAGGCTTGCTATGCCTCCCAGTTTATCGCGTATTCATCCAGTATTCCATGTTTCGATGCTCCGGAAGTATGTTGGTGACCCGTCCCATGTTTTGGACTTCAGCACAGTTCATCTCGAGGGTGATATGTCATATGAGGTAGAGCTAGTGGCTATTTTGGGTCGACAGGTCAGGAAGCTGAGGTCTAAGGATATAGTTTCAGTGAAGGTTTAGTGGAGTGGGCGGCCGGTGGAGGATGCCACCTGGGAGACCGAGCGGGAGATGCGGGACAGATATCCTCACTTATTCGAGACTCCAGGTATGTTTCTAGACCTGTTCTAGGACAAACATTTGTTTCAGAGGGGGAGGATGTAACGACCCGGCCGGTCGTTCCGTGAGATTTAACCCATTTCCCCCATTTATGCATTTGTCATATATTTCTAGCCTATTTTTGTTGTGTTGGGTCAGTTGGTTTGGGTCCGGAATGGTCATGGTGAGAATTGAGGCTTTTAGTCTTTTAAAGTAGCCCAATAAGTCAACTGAGAGTTGACTTATTAGTGAACGACCTCGGAATACGGATTTTATGGCTCGGATAGTTTTGTTAGGTGATTTGGGACTTAGGAGTGTGTTCGAAATGAAGTTTTGATGACTGGTGTAGAATTAGGCTTGAATTGATGAATGGAATTCTGGAAGTTGGAGCATGTTCGTAATGTCATTTTGGATATGTCTGCAAAATTTCAGGTCAATCGGAGGTGTTTTGGTTGGTTTCGGCGTAGTTGGCGAAATTTGGAAGTTTAAAAGTTCATAGGCTTGAATAGATGTAATTTTGGTGTTTGCATGTTGTTTTTGGTGTTTCAAAGGCTCGACTAAGTTGGAATAATGCTATGGGGTGTGTTGGTATGTTTGGTTGGGGCCCCGAGGGGCTCGGGATTGATTTCGGATGGTTGGTGGGGTTTTAAACTTGGAAATTTGCAGCAATTAACTGCTGGTGCAAGCTTCTGGTGTTGGCCGCACCTGCGGAAGGGTAGCCGTAGGTGCGATGTCGCAGGTGTGAAAGGCCATGCGCAAGAGCGAAAAGAGGCTAGGCAGGGGAATTCCGAAGGTGCGAAGAGATGGCCGCACCTGCGAAGCCGCAGGTGCGGAGAATTGGCCGTAGGTGCGAAAATTGGTCTGTTAAGTGGGATTCGGCAGGTGCGCACCTGGGACCGTAGGTGCGGGTCCGCAGGTGCGACTAAGTGTCCGCATGTGCGGAAATGCTGGGCAGAACAGTATAAAAATGGGCCTCCGTGAAATTTATTCCATTCCACCAATTTTGGCATGCGAGAGGAGCTCTTTCGGAGGCAAATTGAAGAGGGAATTCGTGGTTATTCAGTGAAGGTAAGTTATCGGGTTATTAACATCGTTTCTATGCTATTTTGTTCAAATTAGGCTTGTAAATTGGAGGATTAAAGTAGGAAAAGGTTGGGAAGAATGGGTGGAGAATTGGAATTTTCTTTTGAGGATTTGGGTAGGCAATTGTGGTCCGATTGTGATGATTTTGGTATGTGTAGAATCGTGGGAGGATGAGGTTTCTAGTGATGTTGAATTTATCGAATTCCGAGACGTGGGCCCGGAGCTCAGGTTTGGCCGAATTTGGAGATTCTTGTATAATTTGATAGTTTTCGATTGGGTTGTGTTTCTTTAGTATATATTAATGATATTAAACTGGTTTTGGCTAGATTCGGAGCAATCAGGAGCCAATTTGAGGGGCAAGAGAATAATAGACTAGTGTTGTGGCCCAGTAGAGGTAAGTAATGGTTATAAATCTCGTCCTGAGGGTATGAAACCCTGGACTACATATTTCTCACTGATTTTAGAATGGCACACATGTCAGATGACGAGTATGTGGCGCGTACTGATTTTTGGATTGGACTAGGTCCTCTCCGCGACAACTAATGAGTTGCATATTTTACTCAAAACCTTATGTTAAATTATGTTCTAAAGATTGTTGAAATATTTGGGATATAAGCCGTGTTTGGGGCCCCGTGTCGATCTGTTTAGACCCCTTGAGGGCTTTTTACTGCTGTTTTTCCTCACTATTTGTTGATGATTTCACTCAGCCATATTGTGCTTACTATTTTTGAAACTCAGCCTGATTTACACTACTTTGAGATTTAAAAATGATGTTTTGGTTCGAGTACCCTGTTTTACTGATTTGCTCGAGGGGCCTTTTGAGTAGTTCTGCTGAGTGAGGCCAAGGGCCTGATTGTGACGATATGATACGCCATGAGGTGACTTGATATTAGCGCTTGGGCTGGAGGAGCCCCTCCGGAGTCTGCACACACCCCTAGTGAGCGCACAGAGTGCTGAGTGATTGGGAGGCATGAGTGACTGTGAGGTGCTGAGTGAATGTTTATGAGTGACTGTGAGGCATGACCGAGGGGCTGATTATGATACATGTTTTTGCCCGAGGGGCTACTTATGGTTTTACTACTTTCACTCTGAGTTTATGAAATATGTTTTTCCCGAGGGGCCTCTATATGATTCATTTCATTTTCATACTAAATCTTTCGGTTTGAAGTTGTTAAAAATATGCATTCTTCAAAGGACTTTTCTGAATTTGGTTTTAATGCATGATGATTCCATATATCTATGTTTACACTATTGGAAAGTAAGGCTGTGTATATTGTGATTTGATGACATTAATTTTATGTGTTTCCTTGCCGCTTAGACTTGATTTATTTTCATTACTACTGAATTGGCGTACTCACATTACTCCATGCAACCCTGTGTGCAGATTCAGGTGCAGATACCGAACATTATCCATTTACTTTCGTACGGAGCCAGATTGCGGGATATAGATGTAGCTGTTCAGCGTCCGCAACATCTCTATTTTCCCTTCTTATTGTATCTAGCTATTTGTTCGGAGGTTTTGTATTATAATATTATACCTTTGGCTTATTTTCCTTAGATGCTCATGACATGTTGGCTCCGGGTTTTGGGGTTGGTGGCACTGTATATTGGCCTACTTTATTTAGTAAACTCTGTATATTTTATGAAATGCTTGGAATTTGACTGGGATTTTGAAAGAAATTGTGAACATGTGGTTATTGGCTTGCCTAGTTCCACGATAGGCGCCATCACGATCGGTTTAGGAGTTGGGGTCATGACATCTATGTATATACTGTTGGAAAGAAAGGCTGTGCATATTGTGAACTAATGATATTGATTTTTATGTGTTTCTTGCCGCTTAGACTTGATTTATACTCATTACTACTGAGTTGGCGTACTCACATTACTCCCTGCACCCCTGTGTGCAGATTCAGGTGCTGATACCGAGCGTTAGCCATCTATTCCGTGCGGAGCCGGAGTTCGAAATATAGAGGTAGCTGTTCAGCGTCCCCATCATCTCTGTTTTCCCTTCTTTTGTTGTATCTAGTTATTCGCTCGGAGGTTTTGTAATATAATAGTATACTTGTTGGTATATTTCTTAGATGCTCATGACCTGTTGACTCCGGATTTTGGGGATGGTTTAGACTATTTAGCTGTTTATTTTGCCTAATGAATTCAATATGTATATACTTTATGAATTGTTGAAATTGGTTGGGATTTTGGAAAGAACTGTAATTATATGATTATTGGCTAGCCTAGTTCCACGATTGGCGCCATCACGGCCGGTTCAGGATTTGGGGTCGTGACAAGTTGGTATTAGAGCCTAGGTTACATAGGACTCAACGGTCATGAGTAGGGTTAGTAGAGTCTTGCGGATCGGTAGGGAGACGTCTGTACTTATCTTAAAGAGGTTGCGGAACCCTAAGGAACAATCTCATTTTTCTTGACTTCTATCATGCCATTTGGTTGATTCAGGAAATCTAAACTTCTGTTGTTTCCTTCTCTCACAGATGGTGAGGACTCGCGCTACGATCAGGATGATCAACCACCAGCTAGACCAGCAAGAGGTCGAGGTCATGATCGAGGCCGTGGTATAGGCAGGGGGCCAGCCCGTGACGCAGCCAGGGCAGTTCCAGTTGATCCCCCTACTGTTCATGGTCAGATTCCCGCCACAGATACTCCAGCGGGACAGGATCAGGCACCGGCAGTGCCTATTGTTATTTCAGGTCTTCAAGAGATCTTGGATCAGATCTTGACTGTGTTTACCACCCTTAATCAGGCAGTTGACGCTACTTCTCAGGCTGGGGGAGGTAGTCAGACTCCAGTTGCCCAGACACCTGAGCAGGCTACTCAGGGCCAACAGACACCGGGGGCGGTTTCAGCCCAACCGGTTGCTCCAGTTCGGGACTTCGTGGTTCCGGCTATGCCAGAGGACGAGCAGCATAGACTGGAGAGATTTAGCAGATTATAGCCTCCGACATTCAGTGGTGCTGAGGGCGAGGATGCCCAGGGTTTTATGGATAAGTGTCAGAGGATGCTACGTACTGCGGGGATTTTGGAGACCATTGGGGTCTCATTTGCTACATTTCAGTTTTCTGGTGCTGCTTTCACTTGGTGGGAGTCTTTTGAGGGCGTAGGCCTAATGGTTCAGCACCCTTCACCTGGCAGCATTTCTCCACTATCTTTTTGGAGAAGTATGTACCCCAATCACACAAGGAGGAGTAGCGCATGCTTTTTGAGCAGCTGCATCAGGGAGAGCTATTAGTGACGCAGTATGAGATGCGATTTTCGGAGTTGGCTCATCATGCTACCGAGTTGGTCCCTACTGATAGGGAGAGGGTTAGGAGGTTTGTGGATGGCCTCACTTATCAGCTTCGCCTGTTTATGACCCGGGAGGGAGTATCAGATGCTACATTCGAGCAGGTTGTTGACATTGCTCAAGATATTGAGTCGGTTCGTCGCCAGGAGGGGGAGGCCAAGAGACCTCATGGATCGGGCAATTCTAGTGGTTCTCCTTCCAAGGGGGATTTCTAGCATGGTAGAGGCTGTTCATTCAGGCCTCCTCAGTCAGTCCGCCCAGCTTATAATGATGCATCTTCGGGGCATGGTCCCCGTGGTTCTCAACCAGGCCGTACTTCATTCCGTGCCCTCCCAGCTCAAAGTGCAGCTCGAGCACCACCAGTTTAGAGTTATTCTATGCATGAGTCTTCTAGTGGCTATTCTGGTGCCAGGGTTTTTTATCAGTCCCCGCCTCGAACTCCAGGGAGTTGTTTTGAGTGTGGAGAGTTTGGGCACGTGTGGAGGCAGTGTCCCCGTCGTCCCGGTGGTTCTTCTCAATAGAGGAGCCTGCCCTTGACTTCAGCTTCAGTTACTTCACCACTCGCCCAGGCAGCCAGGGGTGGTAGTCAGTCAGCTAGAGGCCGCCCTAGAAGGGGAGGTCGAGCAGGTGGAGGTCAGGCCCGTACGTATGCATTTCCAGCCAGGCCAGATGTTATGGCATCCGATGCAGTGATCGCAGGTGTTGTCTCAGTATGTTACCGAGATGCTTTGGCTTTATTTGACCCTGGTTCTACATATTCCTATGTTTCTTCATATTTTTCCCATTTTCTGAATATTCCCTGTGAGTCTTTAGTTACCTCTGTTCATGTGTCGACTCCGGTGGGCGATACTGTTGTTGTGGACTGTGTGTATCGGTCGTGTGTAATATCTATTGGGGGTCTGGAGACCCGAGTGGACCTACTGTTACTCAACATGGTCGATTTTGATGTGATATTAAGAATGGATTGGTTATCTCCGTGTCATGCTGTTCTTGATTGTCACGCTATGACCGTGACCTTAGCTATGCCCGGATGTCCGAGGGTTGAGTGGAGAGGTTCTTCTGATCAAGTGCCTAGCAGGAGTTCATCGGGTATTCCATGTTTCTTTGCTCCGGAAGTATCACGGTGATCCGTCTTATTTGTTTGATTTCAGCTCAGTCCAGTTGGACAAGGATCTATCTTATGTTGAGAAGCCAGTGGCTATTTTGGACAGGCATGTTTGAAAGCTGAGGTCAAAGAACATTGCTTCCGTGAAGGTCCGGTGGAGGGGTCAGCCGATCGAGGAGGAGACTTGGGATACCGAGCATGATATGCATAGCCGTTATCCTCATCTTTTCACCACTTCAGGTATGTCGCTATACTCACTCGACGATGAACGATTGTTTTAAGAAGGGGATGATATAACAATCCATCCGGTCGTTTTGAGAGTTATAGCCCCGATCCCTTTTTTACTGCTTCCCCCATATATTTTTTTGCTTATGTGACTTTCCAGGAGGTTTTGGTTGTGTTTTCGGAATGTTTTGGGACACTTAGTACCTTAAGCGGAAGCTTAAGTTCTAGGATTTTGATTGTAGTTTGAACTGTGTGAAGACGGCTGCAGAATGGAGTTTCATCGGTTCCATTAGCTCCTTTGGGTGACTCTGGACTTAGGAGCGTGTTCAGATAGAGAGCTCGGACTTGGAAGAGATTTTGAGGGATCTTTAGAGGCATCGATTGGGCAATGATTCTACACTTGATTTTTGTTATATCCCACTAATCTATCATTAAGTTCATCCTTTAATTTGGGATTTGGATTGAAAATTTGAGGAAAATGTGGAAAGATTTTTCAACCAAATTTTTGAGTTTTAATTGGGATTTCAACATCGGATTTGGATAATTTTGGTACGAGTGAACTCGTGAGTGAGTGGGTGTTTATATTTCGTGACGTTTACCCAATCCCGAGACGTGGACCCGGGTCGCCTTTTTGGGACGATTTCTAATTTCTTGTTTTAGCTTTGATTTCATTAATTAGATTAGTTTCTTATAGTTATATTTATGGTATGTAATTTATTTTGGCTAGATTTGGGCCATTCAGAGTTGGATATTCGTGGAAAAAGCATTGTTACCGATTGATTGACTTGGTTCGAGGTAAGTAACTTGCATAACCTTGTGTGGGGGAAACCCCCTTAGGATTTGGTACTGTTATGATATGTGAGCGTCGTGTACGCGAGGTGACGAGTGCGTAAATGGGCTATTTGTTTTAAAACTTTATTTTTACTAAGTAATAACCTATTTCATCTTAAGTGAGTTATACTAGTATATGTAGTTATCCTGCTAGGCTATAATAGCATGTCTACGTGTCTTAATCATTTATCTGAATTCTATGCAACATGGTTATTGGATTCCTGCTCCTTTACTTGACTTGTACTTAACCTAAACTGTAGGTTTTCTTGTTGTAACTGTTATCTCTATTGTCTGAGCTGCGTATTTACTTTGGGACTACGGGACAGTATCCTGGGATATCCCCCTGCATGTTTACTTTGGGACTACGGGACGATATCCCAGGAGATCCCCCTGCATATTTACTTTTGAGACTACGAGGTGGTACCTCGGGAGTTCTCCCTGCATATTTACTTTTGATACCATGAGCGGTACCTCGAGAGTTCTCCCTGCATATTTATTTTGGGGCTACGAGACGGTATCTCGGGGGATCCCCTGCTGTTTACCCCGGTGTGTTGTATTGTTATTTTGTTGTGTTTCTTTTTGTTAAATTTTAGTCCTTTTTATACTTTATATTCTCCTGCCTTATTTATTATTTACCAGTGGGCCTGACCTGACCTCGTCATTACTCGACCGCAGTTAGGCTTGGAACTTACTGGGTACCATTGGGGTGTACTCATGCTACTCTTCTGTACATGTTTTCCTGTGTAGATCCAGGTACCTTCTACCAGCCTCGCTTTTAGCTACATACTCGTTGCTGCTCCGGAGACTTCATGGTACACCTGTCAGCGTTCGCATACCTCGGAGTCCCCCTCTATTTCTTTTGTGTTGTTCTTCCTTTACTTCTTCTAGATACTGATGTATAGAACAGTTAGACAAATTCTCAGAAGCTTGTGACTTATGATGTTCCGGGTCTTGGGGATATATTGTGTATATTTCGAGAGTTGGTTATTATATATGCCGAGTGGCATTTCTATCAGTTATATAATTACCTATTGCTGTTAGTTGTTGAGATTTATGATTTCATTTTTATTGTTTCGCAAATATTAGGCTTACCTAGTCGTAGACACTAGGTGCCGTCGCGACCTCTCATGGAGGGAAGGTTGGGTACTCGATCAGTATAATATACCGGATGAGTATAATATACTCGATCAGTATAATATACTGGATTAGTATAATATATTGTATGAGTATAATATACTCGGTCAGTATACTATACTGGATCAGTATAATATACTGGATCAGTATAATATAGTTGATTTCACCATGTTTTTCAATTCTAATAACTTGCAATACAAAGTAATGTGCTAGCCTTCCTGAATAGTATTTACACTGGATAAGTACAATATACTGGATGACCATAATATACTAGATCATTATAATATATATACTAGATGAGTATAATATACTCGATCATTTTAATATACTGTATGAGTATAATATACTCGATAATTTTAATATATTGTATGAGTATAATATACTCGATCAATATAATATATATATAATGGATGAGTATAATATACTCGATCATTTTAATATATTGTATAAGTATAATATACTCAATCAGTATAATATACTAGATTAGTATTATATACTGGATGAGTATAATATACTAGATGAGTATAATATACTCGATCAATATAATATACTAGATTAATATAATAAACTGGATAAACATAATATACTCGAGTAGTATAATATACTGGAGAAGTATAATATGGTTGATTTCACCATGTTTTCAGTTTTAATAACTTGCAATACAAAATAATAGGCTAGTGTTCTTGAATAATTTTTACACTCGATAAGAGTGTTCCTGTGTTATGATGCTGAAATTCTTAGCAGAGAAACTACAACTTTCATTTTTCTATTCTTTTCAGATGGTATCAGCCAAATTTGAAGACATTATACGTGCAGATCAGGTCAATTTTGAGAAAAAGATGAAGAAAATTATTAAAGCTACTCGAAAAAAGATGAAGACACATGTTGATAAGTCTGTTGAGGTAATTAACTAGTTTGGTGCTTTTTTTTAGTGTTGATTTTGTTGGTATATTAATATATTGTATATTAGTATTATTTATTCATTGTTACAAGTTATTAATGATAAGCTTGATAAAGTTTTAGAATTCATTGGAAATTTAAATGAAGGAAGTACACAGAAATACCATCATGGCTTGTTGAATGATGAAGATGAAAGGAACAAATTAAGAGATTGTTCCAGCTTTCAAACGGAAAAACGTGACAAAAGTAATGAAATGGAAATAGTAAAAGTAATGAAGCGAGACATGATATTTATGGAGAGAAATATTCTAATAGAGATGTTGATCAAAATTATTTAGGTGATGCTGGTGGAGAGAAATATTCTAATAGAGATTCTGCTAATTTGTCGGGTGACAAATATGATGAACAAGAGGAAGATGTTGATTTTTCACAAACAGGATGAACAGTGCAATAAGGAATTTGAGCAGGCAGGACCTTCTATTTCAATGCCATCAATCATGGATATTAAGTCAGTCCGTGGAGGACCAAATAAAAAAGCTGCTCATGAAGGTCGAGCACATTTTAGTTCAATTCCGTCAGCCATGGATATTGAATCAGTTCATGGAGAACACAATAAAGAAGGTACTGATGAAGTTGCAGCAGCTGGTGGAAATTTAGTGAGAGGTCCTTCTTCTGATGAAGAAAGAGCAGACTGTAATCCAGTTGAACCAGTTCTCACAACGGGTACAAATGTTGATGCTATCATGGATAAAATAGCTGATGGGACATATCCACTTTTTACACCACATTGCAGTCAAGATGTTTTTCAATACAGCGCACCTGCATCCTCAATGCCATCAGTCATGGATATTTATTCAGTTCATGGAGGACGAAATAAAGAAGGTGGTGATGAAGGTGCAGCAAATGGTGGAGGTTTAGTGAAAAGTCCTTCTTGTGATGAAGAAAGGGCAGACTGTACTGCAGTTGAACCAGTTTTGTCAACTGGTACAGATGTTGATGCTATCATGGATAAAATAGCTGATAGGACATAAGGTTTTTTACACCATTGTAAGGATCCGATCGGTTGTTTTTCATATCAAGACCCCTTTCCCCTAAATGAGACTTCCCGAAGCGGCTTATTATGATTTATGACTTGCGAAAATGGGTGGTTCAGGATTCAGAAGTGTTTATAGTGATATAGGAACACTTGGTTCCTTAAGGTTGGCCTTTAAGGCCAAGTTTGACTTCGCTCAACATTTTGAGTAAACGATCTCGGAATTGAGTTTCGACGGTTCCGATAGCTTCGTATCATGATTTCATACTTGGGCGTGTGTCCGGAACGGGTTTTGGATGACCTGGGGGCGTTTCGGCGCCAAATAGTGAATTATGATTCCTTAAGTTTAAGAATTGAGGTTTGGAACGTTTTTTTGTGTTATCAAGGTCCGAACGGAATTCCGAGACCGGGAATAGTTCCTTTATGACATTTATGACTTGCTTGAAAAATTTGGTATCATTCCGAGTAATATAGGTCGGTTCGGCGCATTGAAAGCAAATTCTAGAACTTTAAGTTCAAAGTTTGATTTAATTTGGTTTTGGGGTCGAATTCTTAGTTTCGTTGTTGTTTTTCACGTTCCGAAAATTTGAGAGAGTCCGTATCATGAATACAGTCTTTCCAGTGCCTTTGGACAGGATCCCGAGGGGCTCGGGTGAGTTTCGGACCCCTCGGAGTTAAATTCAAAACACTAGATTTTCACAGACTGATTTCCTTCAGTGCGATCGCTGGTGCATTAATGCGATCGCATAGAAGGAGTTGGCAGGCTGTGAGGAAATGCCCTGTGCGATGGCATGGGACTATCTACGTTCGCACAGGGGTGATCTGTGGCCTGGCCCAATTTTGTTTTCCGTGTTCGCATCCCTCCCCCACAATCGCACAGGCCTGGCCCAGTTGCTCTCCGCGATTGCACGTGCCCCTCTGCGGTCGCACAGTAGGCCTTCAGGGACCTTGACCAGTTGACTTCCGCGATCGCACTTCCCCTGCTGCGATCGCACACAAGGGGAAGCTGTGCAATGTTAGTTTTAAACGGGACTTAGTCCCATTTTAGCCATTTTTCTTCACTTGGGGCGATTTTGGGAGCTTTCAAAGAGGAGATTTCACCTAGAAACCGAGAGGTAAGTGGTTCCTACTATAATTTAAGTTGAATACTTGGATTTTTAGGTAGATTAACACACTAATTAGTGGAAAATCACGGGTTAGAGTGAAAAACCTAGGTTTTATGGAAAATGGGAGAATTACCAAGAAATTTGCCATGGAATCATACAAAAACTATATATTAATGATCCTTAGGTTATGGGTAAGTGTTTCCTTCAAATATTTTCGGAATCCGAGCACGTGGGCTCGGGGGTGTATTTTGAGATATTACAAAGTAGGCTAAATTGGTTAATTAAATAGGGAAATTCCGTACTTTTGAGCATAAATTAATGTATTTATGTAACATTTGGCTAGTTGCGAGACCTTGGGTGACGAGTTTGGAGTTTTGGGCGCGTTCTTGACCTGGAAAGTAGGTTCGTCACGAGGTTAGTCTCCTTTCTAACCTTGTAAGAGGGAATTGTCCCCATAGGTGATTATAAATGTTGTTTGTCCTTATTTGTGGGGGTACACACGCACGAAGTGAAGAGAGCCCGTGCGTAGCTACTTTTATGCCTTGTCGGGTAGTTTAGGACTCACAAACATGCTTTATGTGTTGTATCTGTGATATTGCATATGGTCTAAGTAGTCTAATATCCTCGAATCTCACATGTGAAGGCCTAAGAAGTTATGTTTTGAAGTTGACATTATTAAATTCTCATCCTGTTAGTATGTTTCCTGCTAAATTATCTGGAATTTCCTGCTAATCATGTGTTTATACGAGAACCTGAGTCTCATGAATGATTCGCGAGCGGGGTAGTCCTAGTATTATATTAACCCGAGTCACATGAATGATTCGCGAGCGGGGTAGTCTTAGTATTATATTAACCATGTCGCATGTTCGATTCACGAGCGGGACAGATAGATGCATCTATAGTTCGGGCCATTCGACCCTCGGCAGTGTACATTTACTTTTCATGTCGTAACAGCCGTACGTTCATAGCCTGTTATTTGTTTGGTAATTTATGAGAAGCCCTGTAATTATAACTGTTGATTTTATGAAAGAAAGAAGGTTAAGAAGCTTGTATGCCATGCAAAGGGATAGCGTGAGGGTACTAGAGAATGTTATCTAATGCTCATTTCCTTATTATTGTTCATTGCTGCTATTACTGATTAGCCTGTATTCATTTCATATTGTCTGACCCTAGTAAGTATCACGTAGACCTCTCGTCACTAGTTCTTCGAGGTTAGGAGGGATACTCACTGGGTACATATCTGTTTATGTACTCATGCTACGCTTCTGTACTTAATTGTACAGGTTCTGAGGCTGGTGCATCTGGTTACCAGACCGAAGCTTGACCCTGAGAGTGTATTTTGGACCTGGATTCACGGTGAGCTGCTTCCCTTGGCGATCCTTAGCAGCACTATGGAGTTATTTTTTGTTTATTTCTGTTTACTTTTTTCAGACAGTAGAACAATTTATTTCATCTTTTGTATATTCTACTAGTTCGCCTGTGGACTTGTGACACTAGTTCCTAGCACACACATAGTAGACTTTATATTTTTGGAACTGTATATACTGGTTCATGATACTTGTGGCTACATTTATTAAAGTTGGCTAATTTATCCGCTTCCACTTAAATGTTTTAAGCTTAAAATTTGGTAAGGGTGGGGATGTTTTATCAAATAAGGAAATTTCACTAGTAAATAAACTATTGGATTGCCTGACCCCGGTGTTGGGCGCCATCACGACCTGAGTTAGGATTTTGGGTCGTGACAACATGGTCTCAGAGCTCTAGGTTCACGTAGGTCTCACCATTCACGGGCAAACCCATTAGAGTCTTGCGGATCGGTAAAGAGACGTCTCTACTTATCTTTGAGGCTATAGGGTGTTATGAAACCTCTACTTATTTTTATACTATCGTGCAGTCGATGGTTTACTAAATCTCATTCTTCTTTTCTCTCACAGATTGTGAGGACGCGTACATCCGATGTTCCAGACCCGGGAGGGGCCGCTACGCCCGTTGTCCGAGGCCGTGGCAGAGGGCGGGGGAGGGCATCGACCCGAGGTAAGGGACAAGGGAACCAGAGCTATTCCAGTTGCACCACCACCAGAGGATCCTACTAAAGAGGAGCAGGGTGAGGTGCCCCCAGCAGATCCTGCTCCAGTGGACTTTATGACGGCGCCAGGCTTCCAGGAGATCATGGGCCGTATGATGCTTTTTATGGACACTATGTCCCAGGCTGGTTTATTTCCAGCAGATCCTACCACATCCCAGGAGGGAGGGAGGGCCCAGACACCTTCCGCCCAAGCTGCAGGTTAGGCAGCAACATTATATCATACCCTGGGTACACTGCCCTTGGGTGGAGTTCAGCCTGTAGCAGCAACACCTGAGCCCAAACCAGCTGCGAACGGCGATCCGCAGAAGTTGTTGGATAGATTGACTCGATTGCACCCTCCAGTTTTCAGAGGTGAGAGAGCCGAGGATGCCTAGGATTTTGTTGACAGGTGCAAGGACATGCTGCACAATATGAGGATATTAGAGTCCTATGGAGTGGACTTCACTACCTTCCAGTTAGAGGGCAGAGCTCGCAGATGGTGGTAGTCCTATATTCTCAGCAGGCCAGCAGATTCTCCTCCTACCACTTGGGAGCAGTTCACTCAGATGTTTCTAGACAGATATATCCCACCCTCTGAGAGGGAAGAGCTGCGGTATCAGTTTGAGCAGCTGGAGTAGGGACAGGTGTCAGTGACAGATTAGAGGCTAGATTTTCTGAGTTGTCTTGCCATGAACTCATGATACTACCTACCGATGTTGAGAGAGTGCGGAGATTTATAGCCGGGTTGCATCCAGGAATTAGGGCCAACATGGCCCGAGAGATTGAGATGAGGACTCCTTATCAGCTGGTAGTGGAGATTTCTCGTAGGATCGAGGGTTATCGGTCAAGGATCAGGGAGGAGGCACCGCAGGATAAGAGAGCCAGATATTCCGGGGATTTTAGAGGTGCCCCAGCTAGGGGCAGAGGTGAGTTTGGTAGGGGTCAGCCCAGCAGGCCCCCATATTCAGCACCCCCACCACCACCTCCTCGTGGTGCTCCAGTGAGACCTTACTTCAGTGCTATGCCAAAGGTTTCTCACCGTCCCCTATTTATCCAGGGTTCTTCTTCAGGGCTGCAGGCCATGCCTCAGGGGAGATGTTATGAGCACGGGGATTCCGGCCATTTCAGGAGGACTTGTGCCAGGTTTCGGGGCAAGGCAGTGCAACAGGGTTATCAGCCTATGAGTCCAACACCAGCAATCAGGCCACCTAGAGTTGGAGGACAGGTCGGCATGGGTCGTCCTAGAGGTGAAGGCCAATCAGGGGGAGGTCAGTCAGCTCCTGTTCACTCTGGCGGAGCTCAGTATTCTGATGCTCCAGCTAGATTGTATGCTATTCCATCCAGATCAGATGCAGTGGCCTCAGACGCCGTGATCATAGGTATTATTTCTGTATGTGGTAGATAGGCATCAGTGTATTTGATCCTGGATCCACCTATTCCTATGTTTCAGCCTTATTTGCTCATTTTATGGATGTTCCTCGCCAGTCCTTGGGTTATCCTATATAAGTTGAATACTTGGATTTCTAGGTAGATTAACACACTAATTAGTGGAAAATCATGGGTTTGAGTGAAAAACCTAGGTTTTATGGAAAATGGGAGAATTTTCAAGAAATTTTCCATGCAATCATACAAAAACTATATTTTAATGATCCTTAGGTTATAGGTAAGTGTTTCCTTGGAAAATATCCAGAATCCGAGCACGTGGGTCCGGGGGTGTATTTTGAGATATTGCAAATTAGGCTAAATTGGTTAATTAAATAGGGAAATTCCATACTTTTGAGCATAAATTGATGTATTTATGTAACATTTGTCTAGTTACGAGACCTTGGGTGACGAATTTGGAGTTTCGGGCGCGTTCTTGACCCGAAAAGTAGGTTCGACACGAGGTGAGTCTCCTTTCTAACATTGTAAGAGGGAATATTCTCCATAGGTGATTATAAATGGTTGTTTGTCCTTATTTGCAGGGGATACGCACGCACGAAGTGACGAGAGCCCGTGCGTAGCTACTATTATGCCTTGTCGGGTAGTTTAGGACTCACAAGCATGCTTTATGTGTTGTATCTGTGATCTTGCATATGGTCTAAGTAGTCTAACATCCTCGAATCTCACATGTGAAGGCCTAAGAAGTTATGCTTTGAAGTTGACATTATTAAATTCTCATCCTGTTAGTATGTTCCCTGCTAAATTATCTGGAATCTCCTGCTAATCATGTATTTATACGGGAACCCGAGTCGCATTAATGATTCACGAGCGGGGTAATCTTAGTATTATATTAACTGTGTGACATGTTCGATTCGCAAGCGGGGCATATAGATGCATATATAGTTCGGGCCGTTCGGCCCTCGATAGTGCACATTTACTTTTCACGTCGTAACAACCGTACGTTCATAGCCTATTATATGTTTGGTAATTTATGAGAAGCCCTGTAATTGTAACTATTGATTTTGTGAAAGAAAGAAGGTTAAGCAGCTTGTATGCCATGGAAAGTGATGGCGTGCGGGTACTAGATAATGTTATCTCATGCTCATTTCCTTATTATTGTTCATTGCTACTATTATTGATTAGCCTGTATTCATTTCATATAGTCTGACCCTAGTAAGTATCACGTCGAACTCTCGTCACTACTTCTTCGAGGTTAGGCGGGATACTCATAGGGTAAATATCTGTTTATGTAACTCATGCTATGCTTCTATACTTAATTGTACAGGTTCTGAGGCTGGTGCATCTGGTTACCAGACCGGAGCGTATTTTGGACCTGGCTTCACGGTGAGCTGCTTCCCTTGGCGATCCTCAACAACACTATGGAGTTATCTTTTGTTTATTTCTGTTTACTTTTTTCAGACAGTAGAACAATTTATTTCATTTTTTGTATATTCTACTAGTTCGCCTGTGGACTTGTGACACTAGTTCCTAGCACACACATAATAGACTTTATATTTTTGGAACTATATATATTGGTTCATGATACTTGTGGCTACATTTATTTAAGTTGGCTAATTTATCCGCTTCCACTTAAACGTTTTAAGCTTAAAATTTGGTAAGTGTGGGGATGTTTTATCAAATAAGGAAATTTCACTAGTAAATAAACTGTTGGATTGCCTGACCCCGGTGTTGGGCGCCATCACGACCTGAGTTAGGATTTTGGGTCGTGACAACATGGTATCAGAGCTCTAGGTTCATGTAGGTCTCACGAGTCACGGGAAAACCCAGTAGAGTCTTGTAGATCGGTACAGAGACGTCTGTACTTATCTTCGAGAGGCTATAGGGTGTTAGGAAACCTCTCCTTATTCTTATACTATCGTGAAGTCGATGGTTTACTAAATCTCATTCTTCTATTCTCTCACAGATGGTGAGAACGCGTACATTCGATGTTCCAGACCCGGGAGGGGCCGCTACCCCCGTTGTCCGAGGCCGTGGCAGAGACCGGGGGAGGGCACCAGCCCGAGGTAGGGGACGAGGGCGTCCTACAGCTATTCTAGTTGCACCACCACCAGAGGATCCTACTATCGAGGAGCAGGGTGAGGTGCCCCTAGCAGATCCTGCTCAAGTGGACTTTATGACGGCACCAGGCTTCCAGGAGATCATGGGCCGTATGATGCAGTTTATGGACACTATGTCCCAGGCTGGTTTATTTCCAGGAGATCCTGCCATATCCCAGGCGGGAGGGAGGCCCCAGACTCCTACCTCCCAGGATGCAGGTAAGGCAACAACATTACATCATACCCCGGGTACACTGCTCTTGGCTGGAGTTCAGCTTGTAGCAGCAACACCTGAGCTCAGACCAGCCGCAGACGGAGATCCGCAGAAGTTATTGGATAGATGGACTCGATTTCACCCTCCAGTCTTCAGGGGTGAGCGAGGTGAGGATGCCCAGGATTTTGTTGACAGGTGCAGGGACAGGCTGCACAATATGAGGATATTAGAGTCCCATGGAGTGGACTTCACTACCTTCCAGTTAGAGGGCAGAGCTCGCAGATGGTGGCAGTCCTATATTCTCAGCAGGCCAGCAGATTCTCCTCATATCACTTGGTAGCAGTTCACTTAGATATTTCAAGACAGATATATCCCACCCTCTGAGAGAGAAGAGCTGCGGTATCAGTTTGAGCAGCTGGAGCTGGGACGGATGTCAACGACAGATTATGAGGCTAGATTTTCAGAGTTGTCTCGCCAGGCACTCATGATACTACCTACCGATGCTGAGAGAGTGCAGAGATTTATAGCCGGGTTGCATCCAGGCATTAGGGCCAACATGGCCCGAGAGGTGGAGATGGGGACTCCTGATTAGCTGGTAGTGGAGATTGCTCGTAGGATCGAGGGTTATTGGACGAGGATCAGGGAGCAGGCACCGTAGGATAAGAGAGCCAGATATTCCGGGGATTTCAGAGGTGCCCCAGCTAGGGGCAGAGGTCATTGTGGTAGGGGTCCGCCCAGCAGGCCCCCATATTCAGCACCCCCACCACTACCTCCTCGTGGTGCTCCCGTGAGACCTTACTTTAGTGCTATGTTAGAGGGTTCTCACTGTCCCCCATTTATCCATGGTTCTTCTTCAGGGTAACAGGCCATGCCTCCGGGGAGATGTTATGAGTGCAGGGATTCCGGCCATTTTAGGAGGACTTGTCCTAGGTTTCGGGACAAGGCAGTGCATTAGGGTTATCAGCCTATGAGTCCAGCACCAGCAGTCAGGCCACCTAGAGGTGGAGGACAGGTCGGCAGGGGTCGTCCTAGAGGTGGAGGCCAATCAGGGGGAGGTCAGTCAGCTCCTGTTCACTCTGGCGTAGCTCAGTCTTTCGGTGCTCTAGCTAGATTCTATGCTATTCTGTCTAGATCAGATGTAGTGGTCTCAGACGCCATGATCACAGGTATTATTTCAGTATGTGGTAGAGAGGAATCAGTGTTATTTGATCCTGGATCCACCTATTCCTATGTTTCAGCCTTATATGCTCATTTTCTGGATTCTCCTCGCGAGTCCTTGGGTTCTCCTATATATGTGTCCACTCCTGTGGGCGATTTTGTGGTGGTAGACCGGATCTATCGGTCTTGTGTTGTCACCTTCTATGGGTTCGAGACCCGAGCAGACCTTCTATTGCTCGACATGGTTGATTTTTAGGTTATTCTAGGCATGTATTGGCTATCTCCTTATCATGCCGTGCTAGATTTCCATGCCAAGACAATTACTTTAGCCATGCCTGAGTCGCCTAGGCTGGAGTGGAGAGGTTCCTCAGTTAGTGCAGCCAGCCGGGTTGATTCATTCCTGAAGGCTCGACACATGGTCGAGAAGGGATGTCTAGCGTATCTTTCTTATGTGTGGGACACAACCGTCGAGTCTCCGATGATTGATTTAGTGCCAGTTGTTCGAGAGTTTGCTGATGTATTTCCTTCAGACCTTCGGGGCATGCCTCCGGATCGTGATATTGATTTCTGCATTGATTTAGCTCCAAGCACCCAACCTATATCTATTCCTCCGTATCGTATGGCTCCGAAAGAGTTGAAGGAGTTGAAGGAGCATCTTGAGGAGTTGTTGGCTAAGGGGTTCATCAGACCGAGTGTATCGCTATGGGGTGCTCCAGTTTTATTCGTGAAGAAGAAGGATGGGTCCATACGGATGTGTATTGATTACCGCCAGTTGAACAAGGTCACCATTAAGAACAAGTATCCTTTGCCGCGCATCGATGATTTGTTTGACCAGTATCAGGGTGATCGGGTGTTTTCTAAGATTGATTTGAGATCGGGATATCATCAGTTGAGGATTCGGCCCTCAGATGTTCCGAAGACTGCTTTTCGTACGAGATATGGCCATTATGAGTTCCTGGTGATGTCTTTTGGCTTGACTAATGCCCCAACAACATTTATGGACTTGATGAATAGGGTGTTCAGGCCATACATTGATTCTTTTGTCATTGTCTTCATTGATGACATTTTGATTTACTCACGTAGCCTAGGGGATCACGAGCAACATTTGAGAGTGGTGCTCCAGACTTTGCGAGAACAGAAGCTATATGCTAAGTTCTCCAAGTGTGAGTTTTGGTTGTATTCCGTGGCATTCTTGGGACATGTGGTATCCAGAGAGGGTATCAAGGTTGATCCTAAGAAGATTGAGTCAGTTCAGAGTTGGCCACGTCCTACTTCAGCTACAGAGATCAGGAGTTTCTTAGGTCTAGCAGGCTACTACCGACGATATGTGGAGGGCTTCTCTTCCATTGAAGCCCCATTGACTAGATTGACTCAGAAGAATGCCCCATTCTGATGGTCCGACGAGTGTGAGGCGAGCTTTCAGAAGCTCAAGACAGCATTGACCTCAACACCAGTTCTAGTATTACCTTCCGGTTATGGGATGTATATAGTATATTGCAACGCTTCACGCGTTGGCTTGAGGGTGTGTGTTGATGCAAGAAGGGAGAGTTATTGCTTATGCTTTGCGCCAGCTGAAGGTTCATGAGAAGAATTATCCTGTGAACGATTTGGAGTTGGCGGCGATTGTTCATGCTCTTAAGATTTGGAGGCACTATTTGTATGGGGTGTCCTGTGAGGTTTATACGGCTCACCGCAGCTTACATCACTTGTTCAAACAGAGGGATCTTAATTTGAGGCAGCGCATGTGGCTTGAGTTGCTGAAGGATTATGACATCACCATTCTTTATCATCCGGGCAAGGCGAATGTGGTAGCAAATGCTTTGAGCAGGAAGGCGTAGAGTATGGTAGCTTGGCTTATATTGCAGCAGAGGAGAGACCTCTAGCGTTGGACATTCATTCCTTGGCTAATCTCCTGGTAAGATTAGACCTTTCAGATCCTCGTCGAGTTCTAGCACATGTGGTTGCTCAGTCTTCGTTATTGGGTGAAATTAAGGCTCGGTAGTTTGATGATCCGTTCTTGGCAGAGCTTCGAGAGACAGTGGTTCAGGGTGGTGCCAAGGAGGTTACTATTGGTGAGGATGGTGTTCTGAGACTTCAGGTCCGCTTATGTGTTCCTAATGTTGATGGCCTGAGGAAGAAGATTCTAGAGGAGGCACACAGTTCTCGGTATTCTGTTCATCCTGGTGCTACAAAGATGTATCTTTATTTGAAGCAGCATTACTGGTGGAGGCGGATGAAGAAGGACATTTTGGAGTATGTGGCTAGGTGTCTTAGTTGCCAACAAGTTAAGTGTGAGCACCAGAGACCAGGAGGCCTACTTCACCAGATGCCCATTCCTGAATGGAAGTGGGAGCTCATCACTATGGACTTCGTGGTTGGGTTGCCTCGGACTTCGGGGAAGGTTGACTCGGTTTGGGTCATTGTGGATAGATTGACCAAATAGGCGCATTTCATTCTAGTGGATACTACTTATGCTTCTGAGAGGTTGGCCCAGATCTACATTCGGGAGATAGTCTTGTTGCACGGTGTGCCGGTGTCCATTATATCAGATCGAGGTCCTCAGTTCACCTCGGAATTCTGGAGAGTATTGCATAGTGAGATGGACACCCAGATAGATCTCAGCACAACATTTCACCCTCAGACTGATGGTCAGTCGGAGCGGACAGTTCAGATATTGGAGGACATGTTCAGGGCAATTGTGATTGACTTTGGAGGTTAGTGGGACCAGTTCTTGCCTTTGGCCGAACTTGCTTATAATAATACTTATCAGTCCAGCATCGAGATGGCTCCATTTGAGGCTTTGTATGGTCGGCGATGTCGTTCTCCTATAGGGTGGTTTGAGCTTGGCGAGGCTAAGTTATATGGCACCGACCTGGTGAGAGATGCTTTGGAGAAAGTGAAGTTGATTCAGGAGAGGCTCCTCACAACACATTCCAGACATAAGAGTTGCGCGGATCAGAAGGCGCGTGATGTATCATTTATGGAGGGAGAGAAGGTTCTGTTGAAAGTCTCGTCGATGAAGGGTATTATGAGGTTCGGGAAGAAGGGCAAGATGAGCCCGGGGTTTATAGGTCCTTTCGAAGTATTGAGGCGAGTTGGAGGGGTTGCTTATGAGCTTGCTTTACCTCACAGGTTATCAGGAGTTCATCCGATATTTCATGTATCCATGCTCCAGAGGTAACACGCCAACTTCTCTCATGTGGTTGATTTTAGCACTATTCAGTTGGATGAGAAGTTGGGCTACGAGGAGGAGCCAGTTGCTATCATTGATAGGCAGGATCGCCTGTTGAGATTTAAGAGAGTTTCTACCGTAAAAGTCCAGTGGAGGGGCCAACCATTCGAGGAGGCGACTTGGGAGTCCGAGGAGGACATGCGGAGTAGATACCTACATCTATTCAACACTTCAAGTATGATTCTAGACCCATTCGAGGACGGACGTTTATTTAAGAGGTGGAGAATGTAACGACCCGACCAGTCATTTTGCTTATCAGGACCCTGTTCCCCTAAATGAGACTTCCCAAAGCGGCTTATTATGATTTATGACTTGCGGAGACGGGTGGTTCGGGATTTGGAAGTGTTTAGAGTGATATAGGAACACTTGGTTCCTTAAGGTTGGCCTTTAAGGCCAAGTTTGACTTCGGTCAATATTTTGAGTAAACGACTTCGGAATCAAGTTTCGATGGTTCCGGTAGCTTCGTACGAAGATTTCAGACTTAGGCGTGTGTCTGGAACGGGTTTTGGATGACCCGGGGGCGTTTCGACGCCAAATAGTGAAATATGATTCCTTAAGTTTAAAAATTGAGGTTTGGAACGTGTTTTTGTGTTATCAAGGTCTGAACGGAATTCCGAGACCTGGAATAGTTCCGTTATGAGATTTATGACTTGCTTGTAAAATTTTGTGTCATTCCGAGTAGTATAGGTCGGTTCGGCGCATTGAAAGCTAATTCTAGAACTTTAAGTTCAAAGTTCGATTCAATTTGGCTTTGGGGTCGAATTCTTAGTTTCGTTGTTGTTTTTCACGTTCCAAAAATTTGAGCGAGTCCGTATCATTAACACAGACTGTCCAGTGCCTTTGGACGGGATTCCGAGGGGCTCGGGTGTGTTTCAGACTCCTCGGAGTTAAATTCAAAACACCAGATTTTCACTGACTGGTTTCCTTCAGTGCGATCACGGGTGCATTAATGCGACCGCATAGAAAGAGTTGGCAGGGTGTAGGGAAATTCCCTGTGCGATGGCATGGTCCTGTCTGCGTTCGCACAGGGGTGATATGTGGCCTGGCCTAGTTTTGTTCTCCGCGTTCACACCCCCTCCCCCGCAATCGCAAAGGCCTGGCCCAGTTGCTCTTCGCGATCGCACGTGACCCTCTGCGGTCGCACAATAGGCCTTCAGGGACCTTGACCAGTTGACTTCCGTGATCACACTACCCCTTCTGCCATCGCACACAAGGGGCAGCTGCGCAGTGTTAGTTTTAAACGGGACTTAGTCCCATTTTAGCCATTTTTCTTCACTTGGGGCGATTTTGGGAGCTTTCAAAGAGGAGATTTCACCTAGCAACTGAGAGGTAAGTGATTCCTACTATAATTTAAGTTGAATACTTGGATTTTTAGGTATATTAACACACTAATTAGTGGAGAATCATGGGTTAGAGTGAAAAACCTAGGTTTTATGGAAAATGGGAGAATTACCAAGAAATTTGCCATTGAATCATACAAAAACTATATATTAATGATTCTTAGGTTATGGGTAAGTGTTTCCTTCGAAAATTTTCGGATTCCGAGCACGTGGGATATTTTGAGATATTGCATAGTAGGCTAAATTGATTAATTAAATAGGGAAATTCCATACTTTGAGCATAAATTGATGTATTTATGTAACATTCGGCTAGTAACGAGACCTTGGGTGACGAGTTTGGAGTTTCGGGCGCGTTCTTGACCCGTAAAGTAGGTTCGACACGAGGTGAGTCTCCTTTCTAACCTTGTAAGAGGGAATTGTCCCCATAGGTGATTATAAATGGTTGTTTGTCCTTATTTGCGGGGGCTACGCACGCACGAAGTGACGAGAGCCCGTGCGTAGCTACTATTATTCCTTGTTGGGTAGTTTAGGATTCACAAGCATGCTTTATGTGTTGTATCTGTGATCTTGCATATGGTCTATGTAGTCTAATATCCTCGAATCTCACATGTGAAGGCCTAAGAAGTTATGCTTTGAAGTTGACATTATTAAATTGTCATCCTGTTAGTATGTTCCCTGCTAAATTATCTGGAATATCCTGCTAATCATGTATTTATACGGGAACCTGAGTCGCATGAATGATTCGCGAGCGGGGTAGTCCTAGTATTATATTAACCCGAGTCGCATGAATGATTCGCGAGCGGGGTAGTCTTAGTATTATATTAACCATGTCACATGGTTGATTCGCGAGCGGGGCAGATAGATGCATCTATAATTCGGGCCGTTCGACCCTCGGCAGTGCACATTTACTTTTCACGTCGTAACAACCGTACGTTCATAGCCTGTTATATGTTTTGTAATTTATGAGAAGCCCTGTAATTGTAACTGTTGATTTTATGAAAGAAAGAAGGTTAAGCAGCTTGTATGCCATGGAAAGGGATGGCGTGAGGGTACTAGAGAATGTTATCTGATGCTCATTTCCTTATTGCTGTTCATTACTGCTATTACTGATTAGCCTATATTCATTTCATATTGTCTGACCCTAGTAAGTATCACGTCGACCTCTCGTCACTACTTCTTCGAGGTTAGGTGGGATACTCACTGGGTACATATCTGTTTATATACTCATGCTAGGCTTCTATACATAATTGTACAGGTTCTGAGGCTGGTGCATCTGGTTGCCAGACCGGAGCTTGACCCTGAGAGTATATTCTGGACCTGACTTCACGGTGAGCTGCTTCCCTTGGTGATTCTCAACAGCACTATGGAGTTATCTTTAGTTTATTTCTGTCTACTTCTTTCAGACAGTAGAAAAATTTATTTCATCTTTTGTATATTCTACTAGTTCGCCTGTAGACTTGTGACACTAGTTCCTGGCACACACATAGTAGACATTATATTTTTGGAACTGTATATATTGGTTCATGATCCTTGTGGCTACATTTATTTAAGTTGGCTAATTTATCCGCTTCCACTTAAATGTTTTAAGCTTAAAATTTAGTAAGTGTGGGGATGTTTTATCAAATAAGGAAATTTTACTAGTAAATAAACTATTGGCTTGCCTGACCACGGTGTTGGGTGCCATCACGACCTGAGTTATGATTTTGGGTCGTGAAAACCATAGTGCATTCAAGATATTTTGCAAAATACCACAATTGCGTCGTTAATGCCATCAGTCATGGATATTGAATCAGTCCATGGAGGACAAAATAAAAAAGGTACTAATGAAGCTGCACCAGTTGTTGGAGATTTAGTGAAAGGTTCTTGTGATGAAGAAAGTACTGATGAACATTCAGCAGGTGATGGAAATTCAGTGAAAAGTCCTTCTTGTAATGAAGAAAGAGTAGATTGTAGTGCACTTCAAGTTCTATCAACTAGTACAGATGTTGATGCTATCATGGAAAACATATTTGGTGGGACATATGCACGTTTTACACCACATTGCAGTCAAGATATTAAGAAAAATAGCGCAAGTGCATCATCAATGCTATCAGCCATGGATATTGAATTTGTCCACGAAGGACAAAATAAAAAATATACTGATGACGTTGCAC
Organism: Nicotiana knightiana; assembly: GCA_005239525.1. Lineage (NCBI taxonomy): Eukaryota > Viridiplantae > Streptophyta > Magnoliopsida > Solanales > Solanaceae > Nicotiana > Nicotiana knightiana. Next base: position 42,708 of record ML432137.1, on the reverse strand, counting down.
GAGCTGGTCGAGATATAGTGAAAGGTCCTTTTTGTGATGAAGAAAGAGTAGACTGTACTCTAGATGAAACCGATCTCACAGTTGGTACAATATTGATGATATTATTAAAAAAATAAATGATGGGACATATGCATTTTTCACACATCAGTCCAGTCAAAATATTTTTCAAAATAGCGTACATGCATCCTCTCAAGGAAGTGGAATGGATGCTCTAACAGGAGGTACAAATGTTGAAGCTATTTTGCTCGATATTAAAGATGGGAATATAATTTTGGATTTACATAAAGAAGAACAACAAATTTCTATATTAAACTTGAACACACCATCCGCACCAAAGGAAAGGCAACCTGATTCTACTGGTTTAGCAACTCTTTCTGATATATGCATACAAGAAAGTGAAGGTAAGCTGCAAGAAAAGGAAATGGTGTTGATGGAAAAACCGCCTCTTACTATGCATGAGATTATTGAAAAGATTCAGCAGGTTAGTGTGAGCAATTTTATTATTTTATTTAATAGTTGTAAAATGTTATAATGACCTTAATTTCTGCATTTCTTTTTTGTTTTTTCGCAGAAGCGAACATTGTCGTATAATTGAAAAAGAAAGAGGAAATATGTGGATTCGTACCCTAATTTTAATCTTTTGACCCAGTCAAGTCAATCAAGTGCTAATACAGTGAATCATGCTCCTACTAACGTCACTGCTTCTGTTAATATTAAGACAAATTATTCAGTTGATCATGACCCTGCTGAACACTCTGTTGCTGCTGATATGGAGAAAAATGATTCTGATAAAAAGATATTTTTATATTCAAGTGTGCATCAGAGATTTTATGCTTCTTCTCTTGAAATTGTTAAGCATGTTTCTCACTCGGCCGATCATTCTGATTTGTAGCCCCCTTTGAAATCTAAAATGAAAAATATAAAGGAGTTAGAAGCTAAAATGAAAAAGTAAATTTTGGATCTTATAAAAGAAAAGAAGTTGCAGGAGGACAAGTACCACAGTTTGGACAAAGTGCATATGTAGTAGAAAAATCACTTGGTAGAGGAAAAAGAATTCGTAATGGCAGTTGGCATTTAAAATCTCCATATAAGGGTACAAGTAAAGGTATTAATTGAATTTTAAAATATGTTCGTAGATGTTGCTGGCGTTATCGGAAATAATCAGAAGGGTGGAGGAAAATTTTGAAACATATTTAAAAGAAAATAAGAGAAAAGGTCGTCTTCCAAAGTAAGTTTTGCTATTTGTTTATTTTATTTTTATATGATTTAGATGTTATTAATAATTATTTTATTATTGTGTTTTTCATCTTTGTTCTGTCTTTGTGTTATTGGGGAGTAAAAGTTATTTACAATGTAGATCCTTTACTGCAAGCAAAGCCATATGAACTTTACAATGAGAAAATTCAGTCAAGAATGTTCTTTAAAGAGATTGTAGATGATAAGTATTATTTTCATGATGCGGTATGTACATCTCTTTTACATTGTCAATTCAAGTTTTTATTTTGTATCATATTTGATATAGATTTATTTATGTTTTTTATTTAGCACATATATGTTTTATTGTATTATCTGAGGAAGAAGCATATATATCATATCAGTGAGTATCCATTTGCTTCGACAACAACTGATGTGGGCTTTGACGACACTTTGGATCTTGCATATGCGCACTGGACTAATAATCCAAAAGACTAGGATGGGTTTAAATTTTAGAATTACCCTTGTGGACTGGGATTTGTCCTTTGTCAGTATATATTGGGTGAGAGTTGTAAATGTGGGATTCCATGGACATCTATTGAAAAAGTTTTCTGTCCGGTTCGACTTCCTGCAGATTTGGTAAATGGTGAAATTTCATTAGATTCTAGCACTCATTATTTTTTGGCAGTGTTAGACTTGAATGAGAAGACCATAGATGTCTATGATTCGGTGTACAAGAGCGAAGAGTATGATGTTATAATGCAGCAGGTTCTTTCTTATCAACATTTTATTCCTGTGATTTTGAAGCATTGTAACTTCGGTGACTTGCATCCTACATTTGGGCATGAATATCAACCATTTGTGTTTCACTGTAAAGAAGCACCAAATCAGAAAGAAAACAAAAGTTGTGGTGCATTTGTTATAAAATATGTTGATATGTTGATCAAGGGTGAAGATGTTATGACATTTGTGCTATCATGACTATCTTTGTTTAAGTCTATGGGTACATGCAGATTGGAAACAGAATTCAGGGTATTCAACTCCTCCAGAGGAGGTTGGTGATTATTATGGAGAGAATGGAAATAACTTTTGTAAATATCCTTTAACAGTTGGATATCCTTAAGTGTAAATATATTCGTAAACTTAGTTTTTGCATCATATATAAACTATGCTTTATTTGTTTCAGATCTTTCTCTTATGTTGATATGTAAATACTTTGTTGATCGATATCCAGAACAATTTGCTGGAGTTAAAGACTTTAAATTTTTGCTTCCTGTATATTATGCTAGAGGTCTATCACCTGAAAGGATATTATCCAATTTTTTATACTGGATGTGTGTCGCGCCCTCTTTTTCTCGCGAAATCGAGTTTCGACATTTTGGGACAAATTCTCTTTTTGGGATGGGTTTAAGGAAGGGGAAGAGTCTCCACCTAACGGATTAAGGTGCGTTAGGGCACCTAGAACGATTAACTCATGTAACCAGTTTACATCACTAGAGATTGGGTAAGGGCTCAAATTACCTTGAGGGGAAGGTGTTAGGCACCCCTCGAGGTCCATACCAGTGGGTCCCAGTTGAACTTAATTAAGCGAATTAGTCTAAAAAGGGAAGAAAACAATTTGAACAAATACAATATTCAATTTATCTTAAGCAGGAGTATGGCGGGGGGGGGGGGGCCTAAGTTTTTTAGCCTATAGGATCATTCCATGCAATACTTTGTAACTCCCTCAAGTCGGGGTGTTACTCATAGTATTAATGCATGGACTATCATCTCCTTACTACCCCATTACTATCTTTAAGTTGTTACTTAAGTGTTCTAGTAGTTTCTAGCTCGTTCCTCATGCGTGCACTACCTGTCCCTTACCTATGGCCCTGGAGATATTAGGACCTCTATTTAGGATAGTTCTAGACCAACCTATATTACTTAAAAATGTGAAATCTAGGCGACAAACAAAAACAAATAGGACTTTAAGATAAGGAACAAGTATGGGCTCACCTTGACCTTCACACGTAAACAACAAAAAAACGCAATTGAATCATCAAACTTTATTAACTTTGGAATCCTATAGGCAGGATATCTATGTGAGAAAAACAGAGTGCAGAGAGAGTTTTATTAAGGCGAGTATTAAGACCTATTTATTTGTCTACTGATTTTATTCAGCACGAATCTGGGTACTTCAGGCAGTAACAAGTCATAATTATAAACCCAAAATCGTTAATAAGTACTACAGATACATTACCTAAGTGATTGACAGTAGCGAATGAATTTAGAATCGACCAACAGGATCCTATAGGCATGATTTCTACGAGCTTATTAACTACATGCCTATAGACATGATTTCTAGGTATAGCACAGATTTCAATCTATAGAGATAGGTTTTATTTCCCTTTTCAATCCTACAGGCATGCTTTCTAATTGCTGAATTGATTTAAATCCTATATGCAGGATTTCTAAGTTTGAAACTGATTTTAGTCCTATAGGCATGATATCTATCGTATGATTGATTTAAATCCTATAGGCAGAATTTCTAAGTTTGAAACTGATTTTAGTCCTATAGGCATGATATCTATTAACCGTATATGGGCAGAATTTAAACAGATTACCAGGAAAGATAATTATCTCAAACAACAAACTCCTATAGGCATGATTGCTAATGCACATTTGTTGAAAACATGTATAGACCCTATGAACAAGATTTCTAATGTACAGAATTAAATGAAAGTCCTATAAGCAGGATCTCTAGTATGCAAATGTAATACACAAAATCAAAATGATCATGAAAGTCCTATAGGCAGGATTTCTAAACACAATATAATACTCACATAGTTTAATCAGCATAATTAAATCCTATAGGCAGGATTTCTACCCAGTTTTAACAAAAGATATAAGTAACCCCCTTCCCCCCAGCTTCACTAAATATTCCCAAATATGTTATTACAGAGTTATTACAGCCAGGAATATCAAATGAATTACATAATGGTAATAGTTACACTATAGAGAGCCTTCATAGGCCCAAATAAACCTGGGAACCATACCTTCCACCATAACAACAGCACATTGATTCCTCCACAGTCCATTGGAAACAAGTTTCCAGTGTGTCAAAGTTCCTAAGGGCCTCAGGGGACCCAGGGCAATGCTCACACCAGAATTACATGTTCAAAAAGCAATTCATAAGAGATTGGAAAATCAACCCCCAGTGTGTCAAAGTTCAGAGGAGCCTCATGTTGACCCTAGGCAGTGCTCACACTGGAGTGGTTAAGAACCTAAGGGACTATGAGTGGGGTTTTAAAACTAGTACATAAAAGGAAGTAGGGACAGGTTTTAAAAAAATGATTCGATCTCAGAAGAAAGAAAGTTTAGAACACAGAGTTGCAAGCAGAACTGCACCAACAAGCAAACAAAGTTCATACTTAGCACACAGTTCAAATAAGTTGAAGTCTAGATAATATAAATACTCATGCTAGTATTTAAGACAATAATGGCTTAATCATAGAAGCAATTAGGCAGAAATAGTTAAACTGTCCAGACACATGAATTAAACAGACAAGGCACACGATTTAAGCAACAAACTAATTGATTACATGTTTATAGTATCCTGAGGAATGCAAAGTTCAGAACAGGTGTAAGATTGGTGCATGAAACAAATTAAACCTTAGTCTAACTTATAAGAGGATTTATATTATTCAAAACAACTGAATCCTAAATTAACAGTGTCACTCAATGGGATCATAGAATCATGTGAAGCACAGAATCATACTGGGAATTAAAGCATGCTAGTCGAGTAAAGTATAAAGAATAAAATTACAAAGGGTTCAGGCATACCAATTAAGTAAGAAAGCAAGTACGCCATAGCAGTTAAGTTCCAGAATAACTTGGTCTTGGCTTTCAGCCGGCCAAAACCAGAGACAATTAGTACAGAATCAGAACAAGAGAGCTTAAGTTTTTTAGAGAGAGTATGAGAGTTCGAGTCTTGTTAAAAAGGAGACGGAGAAGGGCTTAAATAGTGTTCAACTAGGAGACAAATAAGGGAGCAAATCAAGCATAGACAAATAAGGAATGAAAATAATTCTCAGAATCAATCGAAGTCGGGGTTCAATCAATTAACAACCATAACAACGTGTAATCAGGTGAGTACCACTCAAAATAAGGAAAGTATCAATTAATAGGCAGTCTCAAAGAAAATAAGGTAAGGAAATAATGGAAGCATGGTAGGTTGAATGTAAATAAAGAAAAACATCAACATCATACGAGAAAGGAAGGAGTAAAATCTCAGTAAGAGATTTCAAAACCCTAATTTTGGGGTAAACCATAAAAAAATCAGCGCATAAGACAAGGTACATAAGGTAGACAAGAGGATATTCGAAAAGGTAAACCATAAAATCAGCACAATAATCACATAATGAACCTAGACAATAGTTTTAAAAGATAACAGAATTGTCCTAAGATCTAAAAAAACCTTAATTTTAGGTAAACACAAATTGGTAGAGCAATAAAGGCAAAGCATCATTTATTTTAATAAAAGCGTATAAACGGAGAATTATTAAAAAACACATAAGATTCGAACCAAATTTGGTTCAATTAAAGAAGGTTAAAACCCTAGTTTTAGGTAAGTAAAAGATTTAACGAAAAATAGGCAGATTTATGAGTAGCAAAGTGAATATAGACGAAGAATAACATTAAATCGAACTAGAGTTGAACCAAATCTGGTTCTAACCAAAGATATGAAAACCCTAACCTTAGGTTAGGTATGAATCAATACAAGATACAAAAATATTCGTACTCACAGAGATTAGGATGAACCCAAATGGAAATAACCAACATATAAGAGATTTTGAACCAGATCTGGTTCGAGTCTCTCAAGATCAACTTTCCATTTGAGGCAAGTCGGTCAGGTAATATAAAAAATGAGTAGATGGTAAAAAGGTAAAACCAGATATGGTAAAGAATCGAGGAATGATTCCATTTCTAGTAGGAATCAAATTGCAAATGAGTGACGACATGTTAGGGTTTGAGAAGAAAAAAGGGGAGAGACGAGAGTGTTTGAGGGCGGCGTTTGGTGGAAAATGATCTAGGGTTAGGGCGTCGATATAATTAAAAGGGTGTGAGTGATTGGTAGCCGTTGATCTTCTCAGATCAACGGCTATGATTAGAGCTTATGGTCGGGTGGGTTAATTTGGACGGGTATGGGTCTGGTTGGACGGGTATGGGAATTTGGGTACTGGTCTTAGTGTATTGGGCTGGGGTAATTGGGTTAGGGTAAGTTCGAAATTAATTGGAAAGGGGGCTAGATTTTAAATACACAATTAAATCAATAAACTAATTTATAAAAATAATTAATAAATAATAAAAATGTCATTTATGCATGAAAAATGATTTAAAATAATTACTTAACATTATAAAAATATAAAAATTCATTTTCTTGTGTAAATAATGTAATTATGCATATATGTGGCTATTATTGCGCAATATTGTAATTATAGCCTAAAGATGCAAATATAATTATACATAAAATATTTAAATCTTAATATGAATATAAATTATAAAAATTAAGTAAAAAATTATTATAAAATTATTTGTGATGCAATTAATAATTATTTGGATAAAACAATGCTGGAATGAATTGACTAAAAGCCTTTAAAAATTATGGAAAATTATGGAAAAATTACTGGTTGATGCTCATGCACTATTTTGAAAGTATATATGTATTTACAAAATATATGAAAAAAATTGGGTATCAACAATGTGTATAATCCAGTTTTTTTGGCTGGATTTGAAGCGATTTATTGATTGAAATAAAGATTAATGGATTGGAGTTTATATTTTTTATGGTGTGTTTTTATGTATAATAAGTAGGATTTCATAATTTTTGTTTATGCTATTCTAGTATAATTAGTTGGAGTTTCTTATTTTGTTTGGTTCTTGTATATTATGCTGGAAATTCTTCTTATGAAGTGCAATAAACCAGTATATTATAATGTAGAAGGGTAAAACAATGTAGAATTTGTATCCAGAATAATTTTCTAGAATTAAAGACTTTAAAATTTTGCTTCCTGTATATTATGCTGGAGGTCTATCATCTGAAAGGATATTATCCAGTATTTTATCCTGGATGTGTATAGTAACGATTCGACCGGTCGTCTCGAGAGTTATAGCCCCATTTACCCCATTTCTTCTTCTTTTATGCTTTACAACTGTATTATGTCTTATCGGGTTGGTTGGTTCGGGTCCGGAGTGGTTTCAGAGTAAATTGAGACATTTAGTCTCTTAATTGGAAGCTTAAGCTGGAAAAATCGACCAGATGTCGACTTGTGTGTAAAAGACCTTAGATTTGAATTTTGATGGTTCCGTTAGCTCTGTTAGGTGATTTTGGAGGTCCGTAGTAGAATTCGTCTTGAATTGGCGAAAGTTGGAATTTCGGAAATTTTGGTCGGCAGTGGAAATTTTGATATCGGGGTCGGATTGGATTTCTGGAAGTTAGAATAGGTTCGTGGTGTCATTTTTGACTTGTGTGTAAAATTTAAGGTCAATCAGACGTGGTTTGGTAGGTTTCGACGTCGTTTGTGGAATTCAGAAGTTTAGAAGTTCTTTAGGCTTGAATCTGGGTGTAATTTGGTGTTTTGATGTTGTTTTGAGTGATTCGAAGGTTCGACTAAGTTCGTATCAGGTTATAGGACCTATTGGTATATTTGGTTGAGGTCCCGATGACTTCGGGGTGATTTCGGGTGGTTGACACCTTGATTTGAGTTGAGGAATTGCAGCTGAAGTTCTGCTGCTACTGGCGTAGCCACACCTGCGGAGTGGGAACCGAAGGTGAGAGTCCGCAAAATCGAAGGAGGAGCCGCATAAGCGGTCAAGGGCGAGCTGGGTAGAAGCCGCAGGTGCGGAGACATTCGCGCACCTGCGAGGGTCGCAAAAGCGGGCAGCTGAGCGCAGGTGCGATTATTGGTCGCAAGTGTGATGAATTCCCGCACCTCGATAGACGCAGATGTGGTCATCAAGCCACAAGAGCGGAGCCTGGGATTTTAAGTGAAATCCTCACCNGGGGGGGGGTTGAGCCAATTTCGGGTTTTGGGCTATATTTTAGTAGTTTTCCTCTGGAATTTATCCTTTAAGCCTATATTTATTATCTCGTACTGTTGTGGCTAGATTCGGGGCATTTGGAGGCCGATTTGAGAGGCAAGGGAATTTCGGAGTAGGATTTCTGCACGGTTGAGGTAAGTAACAGTCTTAAATATGGTTTTGAGGGTATGAAACCCCGAGAATTTGGTATGATGTGAATATTTGGAGGTGACGCACATGCAAGGTGACGGGAGTGTAAGCATGCACCGTGAGGGATTGAGACTTGGTCCGTCCTGTGAGAGTTTAAAGTCGAATAGCCCATTGTTGTTACCTCTTATCCCTTGTCTTTGAGCAATTGACTGCCTTTCATGTTAGAAACCATGCTTAGGCCATATGATGTCACTGTTGGGACCTGCAACGGTCGTATACTTGTTGAATTGACTGCTAATTGCTGTCTTGTACTCAGTCACAGTCTTAATTGTGTGTTATATCTCTGTTCCCTCTCATTTCTTGTTGATACTTGTTGTATTCTCTACTTGGGCTGATTATTATGATATTCTGTGAGCCCGAGAGGCTAGAGAGGTTAGTGAATGACATAGGGCCTGAGTGCCCTGCTGTGAGCTATGTGAGGTATATGGATCGGGTTGCACACCGCAACATGCCTTATGGATATATTTATGTATATGGATCGGGTTGCAAGCCGCAACAAGCCTTCGAGCTATATATATTTATGTATATGGATTGGGTTGCACGCCGTAACAAGCCTTAGGGATACATATATATATATATATTATGGATCGGGTTGCACGCCGTAACAAGATTGGATCGGTATGCATGTCGTAACAATATAGCGCTTGGGCTGAAGGAGCCCCTCCGGAGTCTGTACACCCACAGTGAGCGCAGGTACCTATTGGGAGTGAGTATTGAGGGCTGAGAGCTGAGTGTATGAGCTGTTGAGATGAGTTGAGTGTCTGTTCCCTTGATAGGTTGTACTTGCTTTTAATTATTGTTGCACTTAGTTGTTATCTGTTGTTGTTGTTGTAAAATTTCTGGAAGATTTATATTGATTTACTTGAGCTCGAATTGATTGACTTAAACTGCCGGATTTGAAAGCATGTTCACTCTTTACTAAAACTTCTGAAATGATTGTATTTACATACCTCGTCACTGCTTCTCAGTTCCTTATTTAATTATGTTACTTGTTGAGTTGGTTGTACTCATGCTACACCCTGCATTTCATGTGCAGATCCAGGTGTGTACAGTTTCGGCGGTCACTGAGTTCGTGTGCGAGCTAATTATCGTAGACTTACGAGGTAGTTGCCGGCGTCTGCAGTCCTTGTTTCTCCTTTCTTATTATCTTTTCTCTCTTATATTGGCATTTGGCACATGCTGTAGTAGACTCTGTTTCTAGGCTAGTTTTTAGATGCTCATGATTTAGTGACATNAGAGTTATAGCCCCATTTACCCCATTTCTTCTTCTTTTATGCTTTACAACTGTATTATGTCTTATCGGGTTGGTTGGTTCGGGTCCGGAGTGGTTTCAGAGTAAATTGAGACATTTAGTCTCTTAATTGGAAGCTTAAGCTGGAAAAATCGACCAGATGTCGACTTGTGTGTAAAAGACCTTAGATTTGAATTTTGATGGTTCCGTTAGCTCTGTTAGGTGATTTTGGAGGTCCGTAGTAGAATTCGTCTTGAATTGGCGAAAGTTGGAATTTCGGAAATTTTGGTCGGCAGTGGAAATTTTGATATCGGGGTCGGATTGGATTTCTGGAAGTTAGAATAGGTTCGTGGTGTCATTTTTGACTTGTGTGTAAAATTTAAGGTCAATCAGACGTGGTTTGGTAGGTTTCGACGTCGTTTGTGGAATTCAGAAGTTTAGAAGTTCTTTAGGCTTGAATCTGGGTGTAATTTGGTGTTTTGATGTTGTTTTGAGTGATTCGAAGGTTCGACTAAGTTCGTATCAGGTTATAGGACCTATTGGTATATTTGGTTGAGGTCCCGATGACTTCGGGGTGATTTCGGGTGGTTGACACCTTGATTTGAGTTGAGGAATTGCAGCTGAAGTTCTGCTGCTACTGGCGTAGCCACACCTGCGGAGTGGGAACCGAAGGTGAGAGTCCGCAAAATCGAAGGAGGAGCCGCATAAGCGGTCAAGGGCGAGCTGGGTAGAAGCCGCAGGTGCGGAGACATTCGCGCACCTGCGAGGGTCGCAAAAGCGGGCAGCTGAGCGCAGGTGCGATTATTGGTCGCAAGTGTGATGAATTCCCGCACCTCGATAGACGCAGATGTGGTCATCAAGCCACAAGAGCGGAGCCTGGGATTTTAAGTGAAATCCTCACCTACAATGGAATTTCTGCAGGTGCGGCATCACAGATGCAACTGGAGGTCCGCAGGTGAGGCTTTGCTGGGCAGAACCTATAAATAAAAGACTTCGAGAGTTTTCACCATTTTCATCATTTTTGAGCTCGAATTTTGGGGATTTTGAGAGGGATTTCGAAGTAATCATTGAGGTAAGTTCCTTGTGCCTATTTATCTTCAATACTGGTATTTTCCCATTGATTTTACACCTAGTTGGTAAGTTTTGAAGGTGAGATTTGGGAGATTAGGGCTATGGTATGGTTNTGAGCAATTGACTGCCTTTCATGTTAGAAACCATGCTTAGGCCATATGATGTCACTGTTGGGACCTGCAACGGTCGTATACTTGTTGAATTGACTGCTAATTGCTGTCTTGTACTCAGTCACAGTCTTAATTGTGTGTTATATCTCTGTTCCCTCTCATTTCTTGTTGATACTTGTTGTATTCTCTACTTGGGCTGATTATTATGATATTCTGTGAGCCCGAGAGGCTAGAGAGGTTAGTGAATGACATAGGGCCTGAGTGCCCTGCTGTGAGCTATGTGAGGTATATGGATCGGGTTGCACACCGCAACATGCCTTATGGATATATTTATGTATATGGATCGGGTTGCAAGCCGCAACAAGCCTTCGAGCTATATATATTTATGTATATGGATTGGGTTGCACGCCGTAACAAGCCTTAGGGATACATATATATATATATATTATGGATCGGGTTGCACGCCGTAACAAGATTGGATCGGTATGCATGTCGTAACAATATAGCGCTTGGGCTGAAGGAGCCCCTCCGGAGTCTGTACACCCACAGTGAGCGCAGGTACCTATTGGGAGTGAGTATTGAGGGCTGAGAGCTGAGTGTATGAGCTGTTGAGATGAGTTGAGTGTCTGTTCCCTTGATAGGTTGTACTTGCTTTTAATTATTGTTGCACTTAGTTGTTATCTGTTGTTGTTGTTGTAAAATTTCTGGAAGATTTATATTGATTTACTTGAGCTCGAATTGATTGACTTAAACTGCCGGATTTGAAAGCATGTTCACTCTTTACTAAAACTTCTGAAATGATTGTATTTACATACCTCGTCACTGCTTCTCAGTTCCTTATTTAATTATGTTACTTGTTGAGTTGGTTGTACTCATGCTACACCCTGCATTTCATGTGCAGATCCAGGTGTGTACAGTTTCGGCGGTCACTGAGTTCGTGTGCGAGCTAATTATCGTAGACTTACGAGGTAGTTGCCGGCGTCTGCAGTCCTTGTTTCTCCTTTCTTATTATCTTTTCTCTCTTATATTGGCATTTGGCACATGCTGTAGTAGACTCTGTTTCTAGGCTAGTTTTTAGATGCTCATGATTTAGTGACATCCTGATGTCGGGCTATTATTCCGCACTTGTGTTTTGGGTTTTTACCCCGTTGTTATGTAAACCTCCGGTTAATTTAAGTTCCTTAACTCATTTCTGTCATATATTGAAAATATATTGAGAATGTCGGCTTGCCTAGTTCTACAATAGGCGACATCACGACGGGTTGGGTATTTGGGTCGTGACATGTATAATCCAATTTTTTGATGGATTTGAAGCGATTTATTGATTGAAATAAAGATTAATGGATTGGAGTTTATATTTTTTATGGTGTGTTTTTATGTATAATAAGTTGGATTTCATAATTTTTGTTGATGCTATTCTAGTATAATTAGCTGGAGTTCTTATTTTGTTTGGTTCCTGTATACTATGCTGAAAATGCTACTTATAAAGCGCTATAAGCCAGTATATTATAATGGAGAACTGTAAAGCAACAAAGAAGTTGTATCTAGAACAATTTGCTGGAATTAAAGACTTTAAAAAATTTTCTTCCTGTATATTATGCTGGAGGTCTATCATCTGAAATGATATTATCCAGTATTTTATCCTGGATGTGTACAATCCAGTTTTTTTTATGGATTTGAAGCGATTTATTGGTTGAAATAAAGATCAATGGATTGGAGTTTATATTTTTTATGGTGTGTTTTTGTGTATAATAAGTTGGATTTCATAACTTTTGTTGATGCTATTCTAGTATAATTTAGCTAGAGTTCTTATTTTGTTTGGTTCATGTGTATTATGCTGGAAAATGCTACTTATGAAGCACTATAACCCAGTATATTATAATGGAGAAGTGTAAAACAACGGAGAAGTTGTATCCAAAACAAAATTTGCTGGAATTAAAAACTTTATAATGTTGCTTCCTTATACTATGCTGGAGGTCTATCATCTGAAATGATATTATCCAGTATTTTATCCTGGATGTGTACAACCCAATTTTTTTTGAAGCGCTATTATCCAGTATATTTATGATGCATAAGTGTAAAATAATGGAGAAGTGTAATTTGCTGCATAATTATTTTTACAAGTTGTATAATCTGCTGCATTTCATGATTTTTGATCGTTCTATCCTGGTGTTGTTATTTTTTATAAGTTTATTTTTTTGTTTCTTCCCGATATTTTTTTATTCCTGTATAAGATGTTGGAAATATGATTTGTGAACTGTTTTATCTAGTATAGTTTACTGGAGAGGTGTAAAATAACAGAGTTGTTTATTTTTTCTATTTATTATCCAGATTTCATCATTTTTTGTCGTTCTATTCCGATAAAATTAGCTAGATTTTTCAGTTCTCATAATTTTGTCATTTTTAATTAATTTTCTTCAAAAGAGTTTTTGATACTGTGTGGATCCTATTTCGTAACTATCATTTGTGAAGATTTAATATCCAGTATGTTATACCGTGAAAGTGTAAATTAACGGAGTTCTCTTTTAATTTATTTTTTTCAAAATATTTTCATTTTTTGTATATTATGCTAGAACTATGACTACTCAAATATGATGTATTCCATTATGTTTGATAATTCTATTTTGGTATGACCAGCTAGATTATACATTTCTTATTGCGATAAAATAGAGTATATTGTTATTATTTTTACAATATTTTAGGTCAAATATTTTTATTTATATAACATAATACAAGATAAAAACCACACGAAACAAAAGAAAACATTAACAAAAACACAAAAGAAAAAAATAAAAAAAGTATTAAAAAACTAAGCATCATCTCCATCATCAGAATAGTATTCCTCAATTTCTCGATATATCTCATCATCGTCCGAATAAGAGATAATTATCGGATTTTCGGTCAAAAAACCACAAAGTCTCATGAGATCAAACTTCAACTTGTTGAATTGATCATGTAACTGATTTTGTTCAATTATTACTCTGTCCATAAGATAAGGAAGACTCTTCAAGCTATTTTCCAGCTTGGCATAAGCGACCCTGATAGGAAACATAAAATAATAAAACTGATGGACAACCTTTCGAAGTTCAGCCTGCTCTGGAATGATTCATCGACAAAAAACTGTGGTCTGTTTCTTTCCCAATCAGCGTTTATTTGCTCCCACTTCTGCATAAGGTTATCCATTGGTACGGTACTATTCCAATCAGACTTTAAACTCTCTCACTTCTGCATAAGTTCATCCATTGTAAACTTCCTACTTTCGCTAGCATCAGACATTGTTTTTCTTAAAAGGCTAAAAGCCTATTGATGAATATAAATTTAATGAAATACGATAGAAGTCTATGGATGACTATGCAATTTTTAAGTGAAGAGATTGTTAATATAGCCAAAGTGTGCACCTAATTAATTTAATATCTATAAATGCAAAGGTAATTTATCAGGTCTATTTACTGTTTTACGTTCAGAGAAATTGAATGTAACAAGATAAGTAGGTGGTAAAAGACAACAAGTAGGTGATAAGTGCAAAAAGAAATGTAACTTCAGCCTAATAAGTCCACAATTTTTCTATAGTAAAAAAATAACTTCAGTCTGAAAAGCGTACTTTGTCTTTGTTTTCCAAATGACACGCCATTCCCTAAAGCGTCAGTTTATACCACGTGTGCTCCACATATTTATATCACGTACGTTGTCTCTCTTTTCCAATTTCAAAATACACAACCGTTAGGGTTTAATCATAAATTCTCGAACTTTAATTTGTTAAATGTCAAGTTTAATTTCGAGTAAAAAGTGTTGAAGTTTTATGGGTAGAAAACACTCTCTCAAGCGTGGAAAACCTATTCATCCAATCTGACCATTACCGAAAGTTTCTGATTTTGTTATGGATGTTGAAAATCAGTCTGTTACAATGGCAGAGTCTTATATAAAAGATGCTCCAAGTGCACTTGCAATTGAAGAATCATCCTTAGCAAGTGGAACACAAGCTGTTAGTTTGGGACGGGCTTCCCAAATGGCTAAGGCACGAAATACTTGTGGTTCTTCAAATTCAAAACAACAACATACTGATGTTTGTCAAACTGATCCAAAAAGACCGTTAGGTGGTCATAAAAATGGAGAATCGGCTTTGATTGCCTCTGGATCAGCTAGTCTTAGAAGAACGCGTTCTCAAAGTGCTAAGGAACGCGAAATTAGTGGTTCTCCATGTGCCAAGGAACCAGAAGTTGATGTTTCTTAAAATAATTTAAAGCCTACAAAAAAGGAAGGTTTCTAAATCAAGTATTCATCAGAGAAGACATGCCAAATCCCATTCGAAGGTAAATTATATTACACCTTATTTATTAATAGATACTTTGCATAATGTATACCCATGTGATATACCTATATATATTTGTGTGTATTTAATTGTAGCTTAGTGCAAGCGATAGACCGAAACTTGGCAGTGACTTCAATTCTGAGATTGTTAGCAATTTGAAGACAAAATTATCAATAAGACAACTTGAACTTTTTAAGTCAACTTGTTTTGGCTATTTGTTGGATTTGCCTAGTATAAAACTGCAAACACAATTGATATATTATTTGTTAACCAATGAAGTTGGAAAAGGGAATGGGAATGAAATAGTGTTTCTTGACAATGGGGTTAAGCTACATTTTGGTTTGGATGAGTTTGCTTGTGTGAGTGGATTAAAATGTACTGCTGATGTACAAATTTCTAGTGAAGCTACGCAAAATAATAATCGTTTAATTGAAAAGTACTTTGTGGATTACCCTTCTGTTTCTAAAAAACACCTTTTGGATTGTTTTCTTACAGAAACATTTGAGTCTGATGAAGATGCTATTAAGATGGCAGTGCTATTTGTTATAAATTCGTTCCTCTTTTTGTCATGACCCAATTTCTTTTATAGGTCGTGATGACGCCCAATATTACTGCTAGGCAAGCAAATAGCGAACTAACTCTGTGATCTTTTCTTTTAGAAATATTGAAATAGTTGGTTTTTAGTCTGTACATAAATCGGAAGTAAGAATTTAACAAAATAAGAGAGTAAGCTTTTGAAATCAAGAGAAATAAATAAAATAACCCAAAACCATTAAGTGTCTACTAGCATATATCACCAAGACCTGGCGTCACAAGTGTAGGGCTACTAGTAGAGTTTACAAAAGATTACTACTCTACTATCTGAAATGAAATAGGCAAAACAATAAAAAAAAAGAAAGACTCTGGTTGCTGCAGAACGGCTTGGAAAGCAGCTCACCATGTAGTCTCGTAACAAGGATCAAATGTGTGCGCCAGACTGATATCCAGATGCACGTGCCTCAGATCTTCCACATTAAGTGCAGAAGTGTAGCTTGAGTTCATAAACAACATGTACCAGTAAGTATCCAGTATAACCTCGAAGAAGTATTGACGAGGGGTCGACTTTAACACTTACTATGGGCTAATAATAAAATGTTAAAATAATAACTAAGCATGGATTACATAAATATAGCTGAAAACTCAATAGCAGGAATAATCTTCCACTAATAGTATATCTCAAGTTTATTTACATCGTTTAACAATTTATATCTCAAGTTAATGAACAATGTAAATTATAATTGGTTCCAAATATTTATCATGCACAAATTATGCGGAGGTCATACGGCCCGTTCCAACATAAAAATATTTATACTGTGCACTGCCGAGGGTCGAACGACACAAACCATAGACACATCTATCTACTACCGAGGCGTTCGGGTCGCTCCACGAAAAGAGAAAAATACTTCACAACAACCAATTCAAGATTTATTAAGAGGCAATTAATTAAAGAAACACCAATTCTCAATAACAGTCGAGCGGCCCATTCAAGAATTTAAGTAGGTGAAATTTAGCCTTCTACCATTCCGTTATCAAGTTCTAACATGATTTAAGCAAATAAGTTAACAAGTAGGGTGCAAACATCGTAAATATAGCATGGTATGGGTCCTAGACTACCCGAACATAAACATAATTAGTAGCTACGTACAGACTCTCGTCCCCTCGTGCGTACATAGCCCCCACAAGTAGGAAAACATAATCAATTCACCTATGGGGTTAATTCCCTCTTACAAGAATAGAAAAGAGACTTACCTCGTCTCAAAGCCTACTTTCCGGTCTAAAATTGTGCTCAAACCCTCAATTAGGTGCCAAACGACTCGAAACTAGTCAAATGTTATATAAAATAATCAATACATGTTCAAAAGTCCATATCCAAACTATCAAAGCGATTTCCCAAGCCTATTTAAAGAATCCCTAAAACTCACCCCCCGACCCAAGTGCCCAGATTCCGGAAAGTTTGAAGGAAGTCATTGCCCATAACATCGTGGACTCAAATATATGATTTTACTAAATTCCACAACAATTTTCGTGGTTAAACCATATTTTTATCAAAAACTTAGGTTTTCACCTAAACCCATGGTTTTCACTAATTTACATGTTATAATCTACCCATAAATTATGTATTTAACTCACATTATGTAGAAATTACTTACCTCAAAGTGCTAGGTGAAATACCCTCTCTATGAGCTCCAAGAATCACCCAACAATGAAAGAAAATGAGCCAAAGTAGCTTAAGTCCCATTTTTAAAAGATTTTTTTGCCTAGGGGTCCTTATATGTGATCGCGGCCAAGTTCTCACGATCGCGATGGCTAAACTGAGGAGCCCAGGAAAAATTCTCTATGCGATCATGAGATGACCCACGCGAACGCGATGCACTGGGCCACCTGCTCCTCGTGAACGCGGGGCAACACGCGAACACGTAAGGAAACTGGGTTTCCCAGGCCCAGGATTCTACGCGAATGCGGCCTACCCAACGCGAACACGAAGGCCAAAGGGCCCAGGCCTCCTCAAACGCAGCCCTGCGTGCGAACGCGATAGGCAAAAACTTCACTGTAAAGACCCATAAAATTTCATGGCTAAAACTAATGCCCAAATAGATCCCCGTGTTGTTATAACTGTAGAAAATCTTAAAACGGACCCTTTTTGAGTAAAAAGTACCTCGGGACTTAAAATATATAATTTTCTAGATTTGCGCAGGTCTGCGGTCCACTATGTGATCGCAGATCAGGTATGCAGACCGCATAGTGGTTGCATACCTGGACAATTTGTTGTCTATTTTGAGGAAAGCTATGCGGCCTAGAATGCGATAGTATTTCACGAATACGGGCCGCATAGTTGTCGCATTCTTGCACTTTGACTTTTGCGGAGGGAGTTATGCGACGCACTATGCGATCACATAATAGGTATGCGGACCGCATAGTGGTCGCATACCTGGGGCAATCTACTTTTCTTTTTTGCCCATTTGAGGGCCAATTATGCGACAGGAATGCGGACCGCATAGCAGGAATGCGATCGCATTCCTGACTGCATTTCTGCTTCGGGACGGTTAAATCTCTAATTTTATACCCAACCCCCAGTTCATTAAAACACCTCCCCCTTTCATTTTAAGCTCATTTTATGATAAATTAGAGAGAGGGGAGAGTGGGTTCTAGAGAGAGAGAGTTCCATCTTCATCAAATTGTTCCTTCATCACTACTCAGGCCTGGAATTGATCAAGTAGGACACCATTTTCTTCACTACAAGAGGTAAGCTTCTACCCCATCAACCAAAATTTCCAGATTTTTGTTAAAATGAAACATGGTTAGGTGAGTTCATAAAGATGGGGGTAGGAGTCTTGCATGCATGTAACCAATAAATCATAATCTAGTAAAAGGAAATGGGTTAGAGTAATCTTTCACTAAAAAGAGGCCATTCAACCTAAATGAACACTTAGTGCTTGATAGAATGATCAAGTGAGTTCAAGACATGATCATTGTTCCTAGTTCTAAGTTAAATTATGCCACATTGTGAACTATATTGAAGGTGCTAGAAGGTCCGGTGAATTGTGGTAGAATATTAAAGGGGAATTCTGATTCGAGGTATGTATGGCTAACTTTAATCTTTGTAGAATTACCTTGTTGGTGTCCGAGTACACGGTATGAAATTCTTGCTTGAGCATATGTGAATTGATTGTCCTGCTGTGTCGAGTTGTACGAGTTCATTCTCTGATTTTCTTAATTCGATTACCATGCTAATTGAGATTATGAAGGGTGATTCTTTGTGCTTATCCAACCATGTGTAAGGTTTGTTAAATGTTCAAATATGTCAATATGGAAGTATGTGCTGTTTAATGAAAGAATGTTAACGTTCTCTAATGCGGAAATATATCTAATTGCTAAGGGCCGAGTGTGGAAAATGATGAGAAAAAACTGTGGATTGATTTATTGAGTTAAATAATGATGGCATCACCATATGTGAATACTGTTTGGTAAGGATTATTGTGCCTTGGCTTCTTATAGTTGTTGGTTGATATGAACTTATGTTCTTGATGATGAAGATCCCTATGATATAATTATTGGTTATTGTTGCTATGAGATGAGAATGTACGGTGGGATCGGGTTGCGCGCCGCAACACGAAGTAATAAGGGTGGAGATGTAATAAGGGTGAAATATGGTTGTACGGTGGGATCGGGTTGCGTGCTGCAACACGAAGTAATAAGGGTGGAGAGGTAATAAGAGTGAGATGAGAATGTACGGTGAGATCGGGTTGCGCACCGCAACAGATGAATAATTGAGATGAGTAACAGTGAAATCTCTATTTGTAACTTTATGTATATCTGTGTGGTACTTGTGTGGTTACCCTGACTGTCTTCCAATTGTATGTTGTGTGATTCTACTTGGAGTAAACTTTGTTCATACATGCTAGTACTATTCCATGGTACTAACGTCCCTTTTTCCGGGGGCGCTACATCTTTTATATGGATGTAGGTGGTTCCAACAGCAGGTAGATCAGACCGTCGATAGTGGTGTTTCCCCTTCGTACCTTCAGCAGACCCGGTGAGTCCCACTTCCTCTCGGGGCCGTGTGTAGTCTATATCCTCTCTTTTGTATATTTTATGTCTTATACGGTATAGCCGGGGCCTTGTTGCCGGCAAATTTTTGTGTAAACTTCTAGTATTCTTAGAGGCTCCGTGGACACTGTGTCGGTTGTATATACTTATTTTGGGCAGTAGTTGTAACTATTCGTAACCATGGTCCCGTGTTGGAAATATTGTGCTTAGTTGGTATATTTTGGGATTATCAAATGTTAAAAATTAAAAGAGGAAAAATGGACTTATGTTGTAAATTCACACTTTGATTCCAGTTGCTATTTCATTTACAAATTTGTATATTATAAACACGGGGTGATGCATTGGGTAGGAAAGGCAATCCAGGTCCGCTTTACCGGGATCATCCGGTTGGGCGCCGGTCTCGTCCCTCGGTTTTGGGGCGTGACAAACTTGGTATCAGAGCCTAAGGTTTTTTCAAAGTTTCCTAGGATGTCTCGGAACCGTGTCTAGGAGAGCCCTTCTTATCGGTGTGTTGTCGACCACATCTATAATTAGGGGGCTGCATGGACATTTAGGAAAATACCCTTTCATTGTCTACTCTGTATCATGCGATGAAGTGGAAGGTGAAAATATCATTATCTAACTCGTGCATTTTTCTAATTTTCAGTAAATGGCACCCAAGAAGAGAGCCTGACTCGGCCCAGAGGCCAATGCCACCCTAGAAGTGGCCGTGAATTATTTATCTGATGGTGCGGGTGAGAATGATTCCCCGACCCTAAATCTTCCTGACTCTTCCAACCCAGGACAGGATATTCCTATTCCTGCTCAAGCGGAGGGTGCTACAGTTCCTCCCGCTGATGTTCCTGATCCTTCTTCAGTCCCAGCTTCCGGTCCCGGTATTTCTGATGGGGACCTCGGGGAGCTATTTAGATGTTGGCTCAGCTAGTGGCCTCCCAGGCCTAAAGATCACATGCTGCCCCTGCATCCTCTAGCGAGCAAGGGGATTCTTCAGGTTCCAAGGTCAACCAGTTTCTGCGGTTAGCCCCTCCAGAGTTCACAGGCACCGACTTAGAGGCTGATCCTCAGGAGTTCATTGATGAGATGTGCAAGAATCTCCGGGTTATGAAAGCTACAGAGACCGAGAGGGTTGAGTTGGCCTCGTATCAGTTAAAGGGAGCAGCGTATTCGTGGTTTGAGATGTGGGAGGAGTCCCGTGGGGAGGGGAGCCCTCCAGCGAAGCGGGATGAGTTTGTTAATGCCTTCATGGATCATTTCTTGCCTGCTAAGACTATGGCAGCCGGTGCTGTGGAGTTCGAGGTCCTTAAGAAGGGAAACATGAGTGTGTGGGAGTACCACATGGAGTTCGTGCGCCTGTCCAAATATGCAATCCACATGATGCCGACTATGGAGGCTAGAGTTCGACGATTTTTTCAGGGCCTTGGTCCCTTGGTTGTTAATGAAGCTGCTACAGCTGCCTTGCTTTCAGATATGAATTACGGGAAGATCGTGGGATTCGCCTAGGCCACAGAGGCTCGAAAGTTTAAGATAAGAATGGAAAGGGAGAGTAGTAGGGCTCGGTCAACGGGCAACCCTGGAAGTTCAGTTGATGGAGGGAGATCAGTCCTTGGGAGAGGGTCATCAGGGCCATCCTAGTCCTATGCTCAGTCCTCAGCTAGTGCCCCGTCATCAGGGTACAGTTATCAGCCGGGGGGGTCACTTTGGACCAGGTTCAGATACTAGAAGGTTCCGTCAGTTGGGTCGTTCAGGTAGGAGGTTCCAGCAGCAGCGGAGGGTCCCATGCCCTAAGTGTGGGAGGTCTCATTCTGAGCCTTGTTACTTGGATATACCGGTGTTCTATAGATGTAGAGAGAGAGGCCATATCCAACAAGACTGTCGCGCACCCAGTCAGGGTGCGGGTAGGGGTACTGCTCAGCCATCCAGCTCTTCAGCCGCTACATCTTCAGCATGCCCTCCAGCTCCAGCAGGTCACGGTACGGCTAGGGGTGGAGCACGGGGTCGAGGGGGACCCATTCGATTCTATGCTTTGAGTGGTCTCTAGAGTGCGGAGGTTTCCCTAGATGTTGTCACAGGTATTCTGACTGTTCAGTCACATGATGTTTATGCTCTTATTGATCCCGAGTCATCTTTATCATAAGTTACTCCATTTATTGCTTCAAGTTTTGGGATAGAACCCGAACAGCTTCACGAGCCGTTCTCTATGTCGACCCGGGTTGGTGATTCCATTACGACCGTGCGAGTCTATAGGAATTGTGTTGTCAGGTGCGTGGTCGGGATACCACGGTCGATCTTATTGAGTTAGAAATGGTAGATTTTGATGTAATTATGGGGATAGATTGGATCTATTCGTGCTTTTCTAAACTCGACTGTCGAACCAGGATTATGAGGCTTGAGTTTCCTAATGAATCAGTTATCGAATGGGAGGGGAATAATGTTGTGCCAAGAGGTAGATATATTTCCTACCTTAAATCCTCTAAGATGATCAGAAAAGGGTTCATCTACCATTTGGTCCGGGTTGTGGACACCACTTCAGAGGTGCCTGCTCCCGAGTCTGTGCCTGTTGTGAATGAATTTCTTGAAGTATTTCCGGACGAGCTTCCTGGGATTTCACCAGATAAAGAGATCAATTTCGAGATTGATGTATATACGCAACCAATATTTATTCCACCTTACCGAATGGCGCCAGCAGAATTGAGAGAGTTAAAGGAACAATATAAAGATCTATTAGAAAAAGGTTTCATTCGGCCAAGTGTGTCACCTTGAGGCACACCGGTTCTTTTTGTCAGAAAGAAAGACGGATCGCTTCAGATGTGTATTGATTATCGGCAGCTCAACAAGGTCACCCTCAAAAACAAATATCCATTGCCTCGAATAGATGATTTGTTCGACCAGTTGCAAGGTGCTAGGTTCTTCTTAAAGATTGATTTGCGGTTCGGGTATCGCCAGTTAAAGATCAGGGAGCAGGATATTCCTAAGACTACCTTCAGGACTCGATATGGGCACTTTGAATTTTTGGTAATGTATTTTGGGCTAACTAACGCCCCAACAGCTTTTATGGATCTTATGAATTAGGTTTTCAAATCATTTCTTGACTCCTTTGTGATTGTCTTCATTGACGACATCCTTGTTATTCGCGAAGTCAGGAAGATCATGCTACTCACCTCAGGGCAGTTCTGCAAACTCTTCATCAGCACCAGTTGTATGCAAAGTTTTCAAAATGTGAATTTTGGAAAGAATCAGTCGCCTTTTTGGGCCATGTTGTTTCCATGGAAGGGATTCGGGTTGATCCCAAAAGATTGCAGCGGTAAAGGATTAGCCTAGGCCAACGACCCCGACAGAGATTCGCAGTTTCTTGGGTTTGGCTGGGTATTATCGGAGGTTCTTGAAGGGATTCTCTACCCTCACCTCCCCATTGACTAAGCTGATGCAGAAGGCGGTTAAGTTCCAATGGTCCGATGCTTTTGAAAAGAGTTTTCAGGAATTGAAATTGAGATTGACTACGGAGCCGATGTTGACCTGCCAGAGGGTACAGAGGGATTCGTGGTTTATTGTGATGCTTCAAGGGTTGGTTTGGGGTGTGTGTTGATGCAGTGCGGGAAGGTTATATCGTATGCTTCTAGACAGCTCAAGAATTACGAGAAGAATTATCCGACGCATGATTTGGAGCTCGCAGCGGTTGTGTTTGCATTAAAAATCTGGCTGCATTATCTTTATGGGGTCCATATGGACGTGTTCTCAGACCACAAGAGTCTTCAATATTTATTCAAACAAAAGGAGTTGAACTTAAGGCATCGGAGGTGGTTAGAGTTGCTCAAGGATTATGATATGAATATTTTGTACCATCCAGGGAAGGCGAATGTGGTAGCCGACGCTCTTAGTCAGAAATCTATGGGTAGCTTGGCTTATTTGGAAGCAGGTCAGAGGCCTTTGGCTTGTGAGGTTTATCAGTTGGATAGTCTGGGGGTCTGTCTTTCGACCTCAGACGAAGGGGATGTCGTGGTGCGTAATGGAGAAGAATCTTCGCTTGTAACAGAAATCAAGGAAAAGAAATTCAGAGATCCAGCATTGGTACAGTTGAGAGAGGCAATTCTGAATCATAAGACTACAACATTTTCACTCGGCGATGATGACGTGTTTTGCAGTGCCAAGGAAGGCTATGTGTTCCGGACGTGGATGATCTTCAGGAGAGGGTAATGGTAGAGGCTCACAATTCCAGGTATTCAGTACACCCAGGTTCTACGAAGATATATCATGACCTCAAAGAGATTTATTGGTGGAATGGTATGAAGATGGGTGTGGTGGACTTTGTGGCTAGGTTTCCGAATTGTCAGCAAGTGAAGGTCGAGCATCAGAGGCCCGGTGGGTTGGCACATCTTATGGAAATACCAATGTGGAAATGGGAGATGATCAATATGGTGGGATTACCTCGAACTCCACGTAGGTTCGACTCAGTTTGGGTAATAGTGTATCGGCTCACGAAGTCGGCGCATTTCTTGCCAGTCAAGTCCATCGATACTGCAGAACAGTACACTCAGTTATATATCAAGGAAATAGTCAGACTCCATGGAACTCCAGTATCTATTATCTCGGATCGAGGGGCCCAGTTCACAGCTAACGTTTGGAAGAAATTTCAGCAAGGTTTGGGTATGCAGGTAAATCTCATCATAACATTCCACCCACAGACTGATAGGCAGGCAGAGCGGACCATTCAGACGCTTGAAGATATGTTACAGGCTTGTGTATTAGATTTCAAGGGTAGCTGGGATGATCACTTGCCGCTTATAGAATTTTCTTAAAATAACAGTTTCCATGCTAGTATTCAGATGGCCCCATTTGAGGCGTTGTACGGAAGGAGGTGTAGGTCTCCGATCAGATGGATTGAGGTTGGCGAGGCGGAACTGTTAGGACCGGATCTTGTGCACCAAGATATGGAAAAAGTTAAGGTCATTCAGGAAAGGATGAAAACTGCTCAGAGTCGTCAGAAATCCTATGCGGACGTTCGTTGAAGAGATTTGGAGTTTCAAGTAGATGATTGGGTATTGTTGAAGGTCTCCCATGAAAGGAGTGATGCGGTTTGGGAAGAAAGGAAATTAAGCCCTAGGTATGTCGGGCCGTACCAGATCGCTCAAAGGATAGGATAGGTGGCTTATAGGCTGGAATTGCCCCCTGAGATGTCGTTAGTGCACCCAGTGTTTCATGTGTCCATGTTGAAGAAGGTGATTGGGGATCCATCCTCCATTGTGCCGGTTGAAACGGTTTAAATTAATGAAGGATTGTCATATGAAGAGGTTTCAGTTGCTATTCTTGATAGGCAAGTCCGTAGATTGAGGAACAAAGAGATTGCTTCTGTTAAAGTATTATGGCGGAGTCAACAAGTCGAAGAAGCCACATGGGAAGCGGAAAATGAAATGAAAGAGAAATATCCCCACTTGTTTGAATAAGTCTGGTAGTGGTTTTGAAAGTTGTCATTCCTAAGCAAGTATATATTGTGTTAAATTTTGTGCAAGAACACTCCACTCCCCTAATTACCCTACTATTGTGACTTCTCAAACTTTGTGCCATACATGTATATGTTGTTGTGAATAGCTAAATTATGTGCAACTCATTGTAATAGCTGAATTATGTGCAACTCATTGTAATAGTTGAATTATGTGCAAATTTGTGGAGCTATCTGAACTATGTGGGGCTTGTGAAGTAATTGAATTACATGTAGCTTGATGAAATAACCGGATTATGTGCAAGTTGATAGAGTAACTGGTAATGTGTGGGATTGGTTTAACATGTGTTTCGGGGGCTCTCTGACAGGTAGATAGGCCTAATTGCAAAGGAAACTCTGGCGAAATTTTCAGAAAATATCGGAGTTAGTAAAAATTTGGGGGTTGGCTTATTTTGTGTTTTTCCTACTCTAGTGATTCCCCCATCCTCATTCGAGGACGAATGATTTTAAGTGGGGGAGAATGTAAAGACCCGTAAAATTTCATGGCTAAAAATAATGTCCAAATAGGTCCCCGTGTTGTTATAACTATAGAAAATCTTAAAACAAACCCTTTTTGAGTAAAAGTACCCCGGGACTTAAAAGATATAATTTTCCAGATTTGCGCAGGTCTGCGGTCCACTATGCGATCGCAGACCAGGTATGCGGACCACATAGTGGTTGCATACCTGGACATTCTACTTTTCTTTTTGGCCCATTTGAGGGCCAATTATGCGACAGGAATGCGGACCGCATATCAGGAACGCGATCGCATTCCTGACCGCATTTCTGCTTCGGGGATGTTAAATCTCTAATTTTATACCCGACTCCCAGTTCATTAAAAAAACCTCCCCCTTTCATTTTTAAGCTCATTTTCTGATAAATTAGAGAGATGAGAGAGTGGGTTCTAGAGAGAGAGAGAGTTCCATCTTTATCAAATTGGTCCTCCATCACTACTCTGGCCTGAAATTGATCAAGTAGGACACCATTTTCTTCACTACAAGAGGTAAGCTTCTACCCCATCAACCTAAATTTCCAGATTTTTGTTAAAATGAAACATGGTTAGGTGAGTTCATGAAGATAGAGGTAGGAGTCTTGCATGCATGTAACCAACAAATCATGATCTAGTAAAAGGAAATGGGTTAGAGTAGTCTTTCACTAAAAATGTGCCATTCAACCTAAAGGAACACTTAGTGTTTGATAGAATGATCAAGTGAGTTTAAGACACGATCATTGTTCCTAATTCTATGTTAAATTATGCCACATTGTGAACTGGATTGAAGGTACAAGAAGGTCCGGTGAATTGTGGTAGAAAATTAAAGGGGAATTCTTATTCGAGGTATGTATGGATAACTTTAACCTTTGTAGAATTACCTTGTTGGTGTCCGAGTACATGGTATGAAATTCTTGCTTGAGCATATGTGAATTGATTGTCCTGCTGTGTCAATTTGTACGAGTTCATTCTCTGATTTTCTTAATACGATTACCACGCTAATTGAGATTATGAAGGGTGATTCTTTGTGCTTATCCTACCATGTGTAAGGTTCGTTAAATGTTCAAATATGTCAATATGGCAGTATGTGTTGTTTAATGAAAAAATGTTAACGTACTCTAATGTGGAAAGGTATCTAATTGCTAAGGGCCGAGTGTGGAAAATGACGAGAAAGAACTGTAGATTGATTTAATTGAGTTAAATAATGATGGCATCACCATATGTGAATTACTGTTTGGTAAGGATTATTGTACCTTGACTTCTTATAGTTGTTGGTTGATATGAACTTATGTTCTTGATGATGAAGATCCCTGTGATATAATTGTTGGTTATTGTTGCTATGAGATGAGAATGTACAGTGGGATCGGATTGCGCGCCGCAACATGAAGTAATAGGGGTGGAGAGGTAATAAGGGTGAAATGTCGTTGTACGGTGGGATCGGGTTGCGCGCCGCAACACGAAGTAATAAGGGTGGATAGGTAATAAGGGTGATATGAGAATGTACGTTGGGGTCGGGTTGCGCGCTGCAACAGATGAATAATTGAGATGAGTAACGGTGAAATCTCTATTTGTAACTTTCTGTATATCTGTGTGGTACTTATGTGGTTACCTGACTGTCTTCCAATTATGTGTTGTTTGATTCTACTTGGAGTAAACTTTGTTCATTCATGCTAGTACTATTCCATGGTACTAACGTCCCTTTTGCCGGGGGTGCTACATCTTTTATTTGTATGCATGTAGTTCCACAGCAGGTAGCTCAGACCGCCGATAGTGGTGTTTCCCCTTCGTACCTTCAGCATACCCGGTGAGCCCCACTTCCTCTCGGGGCCGTGTATAGTAGTCTATATCCTCTCTTTTGTATATTTATGTCTTATAAGGTATATCCGGGGCCTTGTTGCCGGCAAAGTTTTGTGTAAACTTCTAGTGTTCTTAGAGGCTCCGTGGACACTGTGTCGGTTGTATATACTTATTTTGGGTAGTAGTTGTAACTATTCGTAACCGTGGTCCCGTGTTGGAAATATTGTGCTTAGTTGGTATATTTTGGGATTATCAAATGTTGAAACTTAAAAGAGGAAAAATGGACTTATGTTGTAAATTAACACTTTGAATCCAATTGCTATTTCATTTACAAATTTGTATATTATAAACATGGGGTGATGCGTTGGGTAGGAAAGGCAATCCAGGTCCGCTTGACCGGGATCATCCGGTTGGGCGCCGGTCTCGTCCCTCGGTTTTGGGACGTGACATTCACTCCCAACTCACTTGTACTACTCTCCAGAAATGCAAAGTAAACTGAGGGACTCGATCTAATATGATGGAAACAGGCACACCATGCAACCGAACTATCTCCTTAATATAAATCTGGGCCAACCTCTCCGAAGTATACGTAGTCACAACTGGTATAAAGTGTGCCGACTTGGTCAACCTGTCGACAATGACCCAAACTACATCAAACTTCCGCAAGGTCCGTGGCAACCCAACTACAAAGTCCATGGTAATGTGCTCTCACTTCCACTCAGGTATAGTCCTCTACTGGAGTAGGCCACCTGGCCTCTGGTGCTCATACTTAACCTGCTGGCAATTTAGGCATCTATCGACATACTCAACTATGTCTTTCTTCATCTGCCGCCACAAATAATGCTGCCTCAGGTCGTGATACATCTTCGTAGCACCTGGATGAATGGAATATCGAGAACTGTGTGCCTCCTCTAGAATCCTCTCCCTCAAGCCATCGACATTAGGAACACATAGACGACCCTTGAGTCGCAGAACACCATCCTCGCCGACAGTAACCTCCTTGGCACCACCCTGTAGTACCGTCTCTCTAAGAACCAAAAAGTGCGGATCATCAAACTATCGAGCCTTGATCTGCTCCAATAGTGAAGACTGGGCAAAGGCGCACGCAAGAACTTGGGTGGGCTCTGAAATATCCAACCTCACAAGTCTGTTAACCAAGGACTGAATGTCCAAAGCTAGTGGCCTCTCCTCTGCTGAAATGAATGCCAAGCTACCCATACTCCATGCCTTTCTGCTCAAGTCATCCGCGACTACATTCGCCTTGCCTGGATGAAAAAGAATGGTGATATCATAATCCTTCATAACTCAGCCATCTACGCTGCCTCAAATTGAAATTCCTTTGCTTGAACAAATGTTGCAAGTTGCGATGATCGGTGTAAGCCTCACAGGACACCCCATAAAGATAATGCCTCCAGATCTTAAGAGTATGAACAATCGCCGCCAATTCCAAATTATGTACAGGATAATTCTTCTCATGGGGCTTCAGCTGACGTGAAGCATATGCAATAACTCACCCCTCCTGCATCAATACACAACCCAAACCAACACGTGAAGCATCGTAATACAGAGTATACATCCCCGAACCAGAAGGCAACACTAGAACTGGTGTTGTAGTTAAAGCTGTCTTGAGCTTCTGCAAGCTCGCCTCAAAATCACCGGACCAACAGAAAGGATCACCCTTCTGGGTCAATCTAGTCAAAGGTGCTGCAATAGATGAGAAGCCCTCCACAAACCAGCGATAATAACCTGCTAACCCCAAGAAGCTTTTGATCTCAGTCGCCGTAGTAGGATGAGGCCAACTCTGAACTGCCTCAATCTTCTTGGGATCCACATTAATGCCCTCACCTGATACAACATGCCCCAAGAATGCCACCGAATCTAGCCAAAACTCACACTTGGAGAACTTAGCATGTAGCTTCTATTCCCGCAAGGCCTGAAGCATCACTCTCAAATGCTGTTCGTGCTCCTCCACGCGAGTAGATCAAAATTTCATCAATGAATACAATGACGAACGAATCAATATAAGGCCTAAATACCCTGTTATACATTAACATCACTGGGCGTTAGTCAAGCCGAAAGACATCACTAGAAACTCATAATGGGCATATCTAGTCCGGAAAGTAGTCTTTGGAACATCCGAATCCCGAATCTTCAATTGATGGTACCCCTATCTCAAGTTAATCTTAGAGAACACCCTGGCACCCTGCAACTGGTCAAACAAATCATCAATCTACGGCAACGAGTACTTGTTCTTAATGGTAACTTTGTTCAACTGGTGGTAATCATTGCACATCCGCATAGTCCCATCTTTCTTCTTCACAAATAATATTGGTGCATCCTAAGGCGATACACTCGGCCTGACAAACCCCTATTCTAGTAACTCCTCAAGTTGCTCCTTCAAATTCTTCAACTCTTTTGGAACCATATGGTACGGTGGAATAGATATAGGCTGGGTACCTGGAGTCAAATCAATGTGGAAATCGATATCACGATCCGGTGGCATGCTTGGAAGATAAGAAGGAAACACATAAGAGAACTCCCAGACTACGGGCACTGAATCAATCACCGAAAACTCTGCAGTAATATCTCGAACATAGGCTAGATAAGCCAAATGACCCTTCTCGACCATGTGTCGAGCCTTCATAAAAGAGATGATCCGACTACTATAGAAGAGAAGGGAGCTAGATAACATTGGTACTTGGGAGAAATATCATCATAGGAGATATAGTTGGCAATAAAATAAGGAACAAATTTGTGACTTGGAAGTTTCACAAAGTCCTTTAACCAGATAGGAGCATGTTTGGTCCTTAGGGATCTTCTCAGGACAATGGAGTTCTGATCAACAGAAGGCAAGAAAGCTGGCACTCCTTGCGAGGAACTAGGAGGCTACGATGAAGGCTCCTTCCTTGAGTTATTATCCTCAGGTCTGAGCCTAATATAAGTAGAAAGAGAAGGTGCCTGCCCTGAGCTATTAATCTCATGTGGAGCTGAGATGTAGTCTTCACCATAAGCAGGAGAATCATAAGACAAAAACACAGGCAGAGGTGAGGATTGAGACTTCTTTAAAGGGAAGATATCCTCCCTGAAAGAGACATCCCTATTGATGAAGAAGCAGTTAGTGGAATGATCTAGTAACACATAGCCCTTTTGAGTATCAGAAAAGCCCATAAGAATAGTAGGTCTAACTTTGGGAATAAGCTTATCTGTTTCTTGAACTTGCTTGGCATAACACAAGAATCCAAGAACTCTCTTCTTGAACATATAGCAACTCAAAGGGAGACAAACCATTAAGAACAGAAGTTGGCATTCTGTTGATGATGTAAACAGGTGCAAGAACACAGTGGCCCCAATATTTAATGGGAATATGAGCTTGAAACCTCAAGGCTCTAGTTACCTCCAGAATATGCCTGTGTTTCCTCTCAGCAACTCCATTTTGTTGAGGGGTGTATGCACAAGTCTTATGATGAATAATACCATACTTTTGAAACAATGCATGAAAAGTAGAATTTACAAACCCAAATTCATTGTCAGACCTGACTACTTTCAAAATTTTGTTGAATTGAGTTTGAACAAAAGTACTGAACTGAGTAAGGACAACACACACATCAGACTTTAGTTTTAAGAGAAATAACCAAGTCATTCTGGTAAAGTCATCAATAACTGTTAGAAAGTATCTATTACCATCAAAGGTTGCATATTTTTAAGGACCCCAAACATCCATATGAATTAGGTCAAAGGCAGCAGTACTTTTAATACAACTAGTAGGAAATGGTAATCTGGTATGCTTGGCACATGGACATACAATGCCATTATTTATGGTATCAATAATATTTGCTAGTTTGGCAGGAAACAACTTTTTAAGGACAATACTAGACACATGCCCTAATCTTTTATGCCACAAACTAACATAAATGGTAGAGTTATTTCCGCTTGACTTCATTCCAGCAGTAGCTAAAGAGATTGCAGTGAGCTTCTTGGAACCATAGTTCTGCAGAAAATACAGTCCATATCTCTCCCTACCAATCTCCCTCACTCTGCCATTGAAGAGATCCTGAAATACACAGAAATCAGGATAAAAGGAAGCAAAACATCTTAGTTCTCTTGTCACTTTGGAGATTGACAACAAGTTGAATTTGAATTGGGGCACATAGAAAACTTCTTTAATGATATTGTTGTCTGAAATATGATTATCTCCAACGTGAGTTACTTGAGTGACATATCCATTAGGAAATAGAGCTTTTCTAGGATTAATGGGTGCAGTTAAGGAGGTTTTGGTTAATAGATTGATATCTGACACCATATGATTTGTGGTTCCGGTATCAATGATCCATTCATGTGGACTAGAAGATGCCAAAAGAGCAATGGTAGTACATGCTACATTTTCTTGAGAAGTAGAAGATGAGGTGCCATGTGATTGTTGTTCAAAATCTGCATGATTTGCTCATATTGTTCTTTGGTGAAAGGAAAACCACCTCCCTGAGATGGTGACTTTACATTTGCAGCACCTTGAACCTATGAAGCAGCAGAGCTAGCCTGAACCTGAGAACCAGAATTCCCTTGAACCTGGTAGTTTTCAGCAACATGACCCATTGCATGGCGATGACCATAGTTCACAGGCAATGACTGCGTTGGCATGTGTTGAGAGGCACTATCAGTATATAAAGGCATGGAGTAACCAGGTTCTATCATTACATTGTGTGCACTAGCTCCCCGTCTTTTTGAACTTATAATCAGAGGGATATCCTATTATTTTGTAACAATTCTCCTTACTCTGACCTTTCATTTTGCAAAACTCATACTGAACATTATAATTCTTTATAAACTTTGGATTAGATTTTGACTTAGCACTATAGAGTGCTGTAGAATCAAAGTAGGAGGAGTACCTAATACACCAGCCGAGGCAGCTACAACTCTTTGGCTCTCATCACTCGTGAGCATTGCATAAGCTTGATTTACTGTTGGTAAGGGCTTCATCATAAGAATTTGACTACGAACTTGTGAGTAAGAATCATTTAATCCCATTAGAAGCTGATATACCTTTTATTTTCGTAGATGCACAATAAACTCCTTTGTTTTGACACAATCACATCCAGGGGTAGGTATTACAGACTCAGATTTCCGAGAGATCTTTAAGTTTTGAATAATAGACAGAGATAAATGAGGTACCTTGACACAAAGTGGCTATTTCCTTGTGTAGATTGTAGCAACGAGTATCATTTACCTTATCAAACCGCTCCTATATATCCATTCACACTGTTTGCGCACTGGTAGCTGATGAGTGGCTAGAATTCGTGATTTTAAGCATTATATACCTCGCATTTTATGTGCTTTAATGATAAAATACACGTCGTATGTGCCTAATAGGGTTTATTTTATGTGTAGGTGAATTGGAAATGGAAACGGGGCTAAACGGATGCAAATACGTCGAA
>ML432135.1:0-24755 GCA_005239525.1 Nicotiana knightiana | reverse complement strand
CCGTTTTGTACCACAAGGGAACCAAATAAACAACCAATACTCTTTCCAAAATAACCACAGTAAAATTTAACAACAAGAAAATAACAAGGCCAATTAGTCATAGAAACAATAATGAACATAGAACAATTCAAACAAGCATCAATTAAGTTGGGAACGAGAAAGTGATCATATTTATCAAGAAAATTGGGTGGTGCATAGATACTCGTCACCTCACCTATACACCACGCCCATGCATTTCACATAGAAAACAAGTGGAGATTCCTATTCCCTCAAGTCAAAGTTAGACCAAACAATTACCTCAATTTCGCAAGCCACTCACTGCTCAATTATGACTTTTCCTTTAGAATATTTCTCTAACTTGCTCGAATCTAATCATAATTAACTAAATATCATTAATTAAGGCTAAACGAACTAACTTTATTGAAAATTACAATTTTTCCTATGTTTTCTAAAAAAAGTGAAAACCCGACCCAGGCCCGCCTTGTCTAAACTCGGGGTTCGGACCAAATTATGTTTACACATTCACCCACGAA
This sequence comes from Nicotiana knightiana, assembly GCA_005239525.1. Classification (NCBI taxonomy): domain Eukaryota; kingdom Viridiplantae; phylum Streptophyta; class Magnoliopsida; order Solanales; family Solanaceae; genus Nicotiana; species Nicotiana knightiana. Next base: position 24,222 of record ML432135.1, on the reverse strand, counting down.
CTCCAATATACAATTAGTTTCAAAATCCGACCTCAATTCGAGGTAAATATTCGATTTTTATAAGATTCCCTAATTCTATCCAAACCCTCAATTTTTATCATGAAAATTCTTAGTTTTTGATTTAAAGGTGATGAAAAACAACGAGTAATTGAAAGAACAAAGTTTAGAACTGATTACCCATGACTTGGGGATGATAATTATTGAAGAAAATTATTCTTAGGGCTGTAAACTTCAAAAATAAGGTGAAGAAGAAGGTCTGGCCGTTTTTAATATATTTTCTACCATCTATTCTGCCTCGTTTCTCATGCCAAACGATCCCGAAACTCGATTTTTATCTGTCCAATGGATTTCTTGTAAAATTCTAGTCAAGTTAGGCTTTTGAATCACTCAGTTTGACCTTATAATGAAGGAGATATGTAGGTTTTAATATTTGCAAATAGTGGAGATTTTTAATACGCCGTCAGGGGCAATGTCGTAATTAACCTGAAAAATCTGGCAACCTTAGTAAAATGACCATAAAATCCTCATACGATGTCCAAATTCGATGATTTTTTTTGCTACGGGTCCGTAATTACGATACAGAGCTAATAATTAATTCAAAACAGAAATCGGAGCTCATTTGTTCAATATGATATCATTTATGCTTGAAGAAACAACGTCGAAACATAAGAAAGAACGAGCGCAACAGAACCCAAACCTATTTGAAACTCACCCAAGCCCTCGGGGATCTAAACCAAACATGCACACAAGTCTAAAAATATCATACGGACTTGCTCGTGCGATCAAATCATGAAACTAACATTTAAAGCTATGAATTTAACCCAAAACTTATCATTTTTCTCAATAACACTTAACTTTCACTATTTCTCAACCGGACGTCCGAATCACGTCAAATAAACTCCGATTCTCACCGAATTTCACATATAGTATGAAAATACTATAATAAATCGGTACCGGATTCTGAAACCAAAATACAGGCCCGATACCAGTGGTTTCAAATATTAATTCTTTTCTTTATTTCATTAATATTTCAGCAAAATAATTTCTGTCAAAAATTGATTTCTCACGCTTGGCACCTCGGAATTCAATTTCGGGCACATGCCCAAGTCTCATATTTTACTGCGGACCTCCCGGGATCGTCGAAACACAGATCCGAGTCAGTTTACTCAAAATGTTGACTCAAGTCAACTAAAACCAAATTTTTAATTCTAAAAATTATTATTTCTTATATTTTAACATAAAAGCTTTCCGGTTTCAAGCCCGGACTGCGCATGCAAATCAAGGTAGTTAAAATTAATATTTTTATGTCTAATAAGCCTAGAATGGAGTCTAAATTCATAAAATGACCCCTTGAGTCATCACAAGTATTGCAATAACTGTGTTGATTCCGAACTTGAATTTCCAATGGATCAATATGAGTGTTACCTGGATAAGGGAGCATCGAGGCTAAGGTAGCCAAGGCATTGGCTAGCTCGTTGTGAAACCTGGGAATGTACCTGAACTCGATGGATTTGAATTNCGCCTTGGGCTTGCCGGATAAGCAAATCAGAATCTCCCATAACCAATAGTTCATGCACCTCCAGATCGAGGGCCATTTTCAGACCCATGATACAAGCTTCGTATTCTGCCGTATTATTGGTACAAAAGAAAAGAAGTCGGGCCGTTGCAGGGTAATGTTGTCCGATAGGTGAGATGAGGATTGCCCTGATCCCAACTCCTTTGATATTGAAAGCCCCATACATTTTCCATACATGGCTATTGTCTGGAACTACTTCCTCTATTGAGCTGACCTCTTCGTCTTAGAAGTATGTGCCCAGTGGCTTGTAATCATCACCAACTGGATTCTCTGCCAAATGATCTGCCAAAGCCTGTGCTTTCATTGCGGTGCGAGTGACATAGACAATGTCGAACTCTGTGAGCATAATCTGCCATATTGTGAGCCTTCCAGTGGGCATCGACTTTTGAAAGATGTACTTCAAAGGATCCATTCTGGATATGAGGTAAGTGATGTAGGCTAGGAGATAATGCCTCAGCTTCCGAGCAACCCAAGTCAAGGCACAACACGTCCTTTCTAAAAGGGTGTACTTAACCTCATAATTGGTGAACTTCTTGCACAAATAATAGATTGCCTGTTCCTTTTTTCCGGTTGCATCATGTTGTCCCAAAACGCATCCAAAGGAATTATCCATCACCGATAGATATAAAAAGAAAGGCCTACCAGGTTCAGGTGGGACCGGTACAGGGGGTTTTGACAGATAGTCTTTGATCCTATCAAAAGCTTTTTGGCAACCATCCGTCCACTTGATAGCAACATACTTTTTCAGCAACTTAAAGATGGGCTCGCACGTGGTTGTGAGCTGAGCAATGAACCTACTGATGTAGTTCAGCCTCCCGAGAAAACTCATGACTTTCTTTTTGTTCTTCGGGGGGTGGAGATCTCGAATGGAATTTATCTTAGATGGATCCAATTCAATGCCTCTCTGGCTGACTATAAAACCAAGGAGTTTCCCAGATGGAACCCCAAAAGCACACTTGACTGGATTAAGCTTAAGGTCATACCTTCGAAGTCGTTCGAAGAACTTTTTCAAATAGCGCACGTGATCAGCTTGTGTCTTTGATTTTATGATGACATCAACATATACTTCAATCTCTTTGTGCATAATGTCATGGAAAATGGTGGTCATGACCCTCATGTAAGTTGCCCCTGCATTCTTCAAACCGAATGGCATGACCCTGTAACAATAAGTACCCAATGGAGTGGTGAAAGCGATCTTTTCTGCGTCATCCTCATCCATTAGAATCCGGTGGTACCCATCATAGAAATCCATGAACGATTGTATCTCATCATTTGCGCAATTATCTACAAGAATGTGGATGTTTGACAAAGGAAAATTATCCTTTGGACTTGCTTTGTTCAGGTCTCTGTTGTCAACATAAATTCTAGTTTTTCCATCCTTCTTTGGAGTATGGGACAGCTCTGACCACATTGACGCTCAACTGCTTCATTATTTCCTCTTTGATTTTGTCACTCATGTTCGTTTTAAATTTTTGTTGCTTTTGTTGGATTTGTGGAAAATCAGGATACGTGGGAAGCTTATGAACCACTAGATCAACACTTAAACCCGGCATATTATCATAATACCAAGCAAACACGTCTCTGTATTCAAATAAAATTTGAATCAAGGAATATCTGGTTTTTTTGTTCAGTGTGAATGCTTATCTTTGTTTCTCTAACTTCTTGATGACTTCCGATATTAATGGACTCATTTTCATTGAGGTTGGGCTTAGGCTTATTTTCAAATTGTTCCAACTCTCTTGTTATTTCCTCAATAGCCTTATCTTCGTCATATTCAACCTCTTGATGCATTATTTCTAAATTAGACAGATTTTTAAGATCTGTGCGTGAATTCCGCATGCATGTCATGTTATTAAAGCCGACATTAACAAAACTGAAATGTAAACAAAATGACTGGAATTAGGAAAAGGAAAAGATACAAAATTTAATACGAAACTGAACTGCAGTTCATTGAATTCGAAATGATAGAAGGGTTAACATCAAAACAAAACAATCATACTGAGATGTTTGTATTACAACCCTGAAAGTAACCCAAAATACAAAAAAGAAACTGCAAAAGCAAACTACCAAGACTCCTTCCTTATGGGGAGAGGAATTGCTTCCCAATTGTTGAGCATGGTATCTGGGCCAATTAGTTTCACATCGGCACGACTAGTGCCTTCACCAGCCTGGATCATATTCACTTCAGAAAACATCTGGCTGAGTCCATGGCAAATTTCATCAATGTTTGCCTGCGGCGAGGAATGTTGACCTTCTTGGAGTCGTGTCTTGACAAAAGTGTAAAAAATGTGAGGGATAGGTTGTTTCAAGACCCATCCATGCTTTTTGCGGTGCTTGGCTTTGTCTTTGTCTTCTTGTGTCGGCCTGAAGCCTAAACCAAAAGTACCCTGGTTACTGAACGGAAAAATGGGCTCCGAAATTCCTTGCAGTGATTCCCCAAGCCTTTTCCTGGCTCATAACCCTGTTTCAACATAAGTGTATCCACCATTACAGATGCGGCAGAAAGACGAGGATGCAGAATGGGCCTTCCTTCCTCAACATAGTCCACAATAACCACTTCAAAAGCCTGATAGACAATGGACTCACACCCTTCCTTAGCCTCAATACAAGGGATTAACGGGTCTTTATAAATGGACGACTCGTCTTCCCCATGAACAATAATTTCTTGCCTGTCATGTTCGAATTTGAGCATCTGATGCAAGGTGGATGGCACAGCTCGGGCCGTATGGATCCATGGCCTTCCAAGAAGAAAGTTATAAGAAGTGTCCATGTCCACTACTTGGAAGACAATTTCAAAGTCAACAAACCAAATCATCATGGTGAGGTTGATCTCCCCAATGGTATCTCTCGCTGAGCCATCAAAAGCCCGGATATGGACATTGCTGGGTTGGATTCTGTTTGTATTGATCTTCATGCTTTGCAAGGTAGAGAAAGGGCATACATCTATGCTCGAGCCTCCATCAACCATGACTCACTTTACGTAGTGCCCCTCACATTTAACAGTCAAGTGGAAAGCCTTGTTATGCCCGGCTCCTTCTTCGGGGAGTTCATCATCAGTAAAGGTGATTCTGTTCACCTCATAAAATCTGTTGGCCATCTTCTCTAATTGATTCACTATGGTCTTCTCTTAGACATGTGCCTCGTTCAAGATCTTGATTAGCACACGAGCATGCTCTTTTGAATGTATTAGTAGATATAGTAGAGAAATTTGGGCAGGAGTCTTTCTCAGCTGGTCAATGATTGAGTAATCCTGTACTTTCATCTTTTTAAAAAACTCTTCTGCTTCTTCTTCTTCAGTGACTGGTTTCTTTATTGGCAATTGGCTTTCTCTGATTTGCTTGGCCTTCCTCAACTCTTCTGGAGAGTAACACCTCCCTGATCGAGTCAAACCTCCAGTTTTCCACATTTCTTATATGATTTCCTTGCTTTTGTAGGTCATCACGGTTTTGTTGTAGTTCCAAGGAATGGTTTTCATGTTTGTCACAGGGGGTTGCACGACAGTTTTGATTATGATCGGCTCTGTTATACCCTTCATACTACCCTGATTCTGCTTTGTATTGGGGTAGCCTCCAAGGATATACAACCTTGGGCTTGGAAAATTGGAGTGAACTTCCAATCTCGAGACCTTGGGAACAAATAAAATTACCTTTTCTAAGCTCGGTGCACCATTCACAATCAATGGCACGTCTCGGCTTGGACTGACTTCCAGTTTGGTTCCCTCTTGCATTATTCCTTCTATCATTTCAGCTCGACCAACCGACTTGCATTCTTGATCTCGGCTAATCATTCCCACAAAGTGAAAATCATTATATATTGGCAAGGGGTTGTTGGTCACATTAGGAGGGCCCTCATCATTTGTCACCACAATCAATTTTTCAGCAATTAGTCTTTCTATGGCTCTTTTAGAGTCCAACAGTCATCAGTGCTATGTCCCGGGGCACCTGAATGATATTCACATCTAGCATTTGCTTGAAATCCACTTGAATCAGGACATAGCACTGATGACTTTTGGGGAGTGATGGGTCCGATCACGCCTATTTGCTTCAGCTTGTAGAATAGACTAGAGTATGATTCAGCCAATGGATTGAATTTTTCCGGCGGCCTCCGCTCTCGACCATAGTCTTGCCTGGGACGAGCATTGTAATGTGCTCGAAAATTTTGCTGCTGAGGCCGGGGGATCCTTGGAGCTGGTGCCCGTACTTGCTGATTGGGAGGCCGAGCATAGGATTGAGCATTGAACACTGTATACTATTGTGGGCCCACAGAGTATTGAGGAATTGGCAGAGGCTAATAATGTTGAGGGTAGCTGGATTTCCCCTGATGAACTTGCACATAAGGGCGTGATGCCCCTCTTTGAACTTCCCTGGATCCCGAAGTCATCATGGACCCTTCATCTCTCTTCTTTCTATTTTCCAAGCTTCCCGACCCATTTTGGATCCTTGGGTGGTGGCTTTGAGAGTAGCTTGACTTACAATTCTGCCAGTCTTGAGGCCATTTTCGACCATCTCCCCTAGTTTGATTGCTTTTGCAAAAGTTCTACCCATCGAGGACATCATGTTCTAAAATTAATCAGGCTCTTGAGCCTCTAGAAAAATACTGATCAATTCGTGGTTATCCATGGGTGGCTTGACTCTAGCCATTTGCTCCCTCCACTTAATTGCATACTCCTTAAAGCTTTCAGTCGGCTTTTTCTTCATATTGGACAGGGAATTGCGATCTGGTGTAATATCTATGTTGTACTGGAATTGTTTGACGAAGGCCTGTGCCATGTCGTCCCAGACATGCCAGTGAGAGATATCTTGGTCAATGAACCATTCGGAGGCTACCCCCACAAGACTTAAATAAGCCATCATTAATTCTTCTTTTACACTTGCACCCTTCAGCTGGTTGCAATACCTTTTCAAGTGGGCGATAGGGTCGCCGTGTCCATCATACTTCTCAAATTTTGGGGTCTTGAACCCTGGTGGTAAATGGATGTGAGGGAATATGCATAGATCACTGAACGATACACTTTTGTGACCACCTAGTCCCTGTATGTTCTTTATGTTCTGTTCAAGACTTTTCATTTTCCTGGCCATCTCATCTGGCACACCCTTCTTTGCAGGCTCTTCATTTTCCACCGGTGACTCGTACTAAGGAATCTGATTGTATGGATCCAAGACCCTGAAATCCATATTTGGAGAGTAGTATTGGCTATCGTAAGCATGAGATGGTGGCTCGTTATTTGGCCTCGTCACAGGAGCTGGTGGTGGTATTATATGCACTGACGCTCCAGATACAACAAGAGGGGTGTTCCTGACTGGTGCAGCTGGAGGTCGCACATTAGAGGTACCAGTGGCGGCATGGAAGATGTATTTTGGCACATACCCTGGTGGTAGAATGTGATCGCTCGTTGCATGGAGCGGTGGTTAAGTAGACAGGGGTACAATAGAACTTCCTTCTGAGGGACCCTGAGGCGGAGGCTGACCGGAGACCCAAGCCTGATATACATCAGACAGTTGTTGTTTTAATCTTCTTACTTCCTTCGACTCTTGCTCAACTGACTGACCATGGGGGTCGTCACTGACCAACTTAATTTCATCATTATTAGCCGTCAGTACTTTTCCTTCAGATCTGGTGAAGTAATAATGTGTTGTCAGTTTCACCAAAACCAACCACCTTAAGCTTACTATATAAGAGACAACAAACGTGTTAGGGTTAAGCATTTTATATATATGAATCACGCGTGATATGCCATGTTCCTAACATTGTCACCATTTTTAACATGCTTTTGGAAAGCTTCATCTTTCATCCCGGCTTATAAGGCTGCCGCTTATTGACGCTCACAATTTTTATTTTTTTATTTTTTTTTCTCTCTTTCTCATTTTTTGCTTTTCTTTTCACTCACCCCATTTTGTTCCCTTATTGAAATATTTCGAGCGAACCTTTTAGGGGTTGCCTATGTATCATGTCTCCGCATGAATCAGATCATTACGTAGTTCAGGAACGCGACCATATTCTCTCTTTTTTTTTTTTCAAAACAAACATCTTTTGGTTCATTTTCGAATTTTTCTAAAACAAAATCTTTTTCATTGATTTTCATTTTTTTATATAAGAATCAATAATAAGAATTACATAAAGATAACCATTTAAACAAGACCAGATTTGACTCAAAGAGACTTTTTAAGACAAAAGGCAAATAACAAGACTCAAAACAACAACAGGCTCTTACATACTAAAAGACCACAAATGAACAATCAAAATGGACTTCCAAATAAAAGAGACTCTGATCTTTGCGGGAGAATCCAACAACATCACTGTAGTCATGGCACTTATTCATGCGGCTGACCCCCAACATCACGATATATCCTCTCTATATCTGCAGAAATGCGACGGGCGACGTTCAATGATACTTCTGTGAACTGCTCGGGCGTCATTCCCTGGCAAGTCCTGCAAGCTCGAGAGGTATATGTGGCTACCTCGAGGATCTTTCCCTTAATGTGCTCCTGAGCCAAATACAACTCTTGATTTTGCTGACCACGAGTTTCGGCTAGATCCAACGCATCATGCTCGCGCTCCAAGGCCATATCTCTCTGGCGCCGAACTTCTAGTGACTCCCTCTCCAACCGATTGATCATACTTTGCTATTGATGCCATTCTATTTCAAACTCCAAGATCTGGCGCTCCTTGCTTGACTCAACTCCCCCTAACTGATCCCTTAGACCTTGGATTAGTGAAGCGTAACTCATGCGCTCATGATCATGGACTACCCTGAACTGGGCTTCTCTCTCTTCCTGCTGCTGAGCAGTTGTGGCTATGTTCTTCTTCCAAATTTGGGCTTTGAGTGCTTGCTTCTCTCGTGCCCACTGAGCTTTCTCTTTCTCAAAAGCATCATATAGTAGGTCCCTGTCTACTTTAACGATGCCGAGATCTTTTTGTAGTGCTCTGAAGGTAGATTCATAATCTCTTTTCATCTCTTCCCTAGCCAGCCCAACTCTATTTTGAATTTCAGCCTCCCATGCTCGAGTATATTAGTGCCATTCCAAACACGTTGAGCGTAAGCTTCACAGATGGGATCCTCTGATAATTCTTCCTAGATAAAGTTTTCCATAACCTCTACCGGGGGCACTATCTACTTGTGACCCAACTGACGTAGAACTCTCATGGGAGCATATGGCTGATAATCCTGAAGCCCCATCAAGATCAGAAACGGATGGCAAGATGACTTATAGATGACATATTCTGCGGTGAACAAAGGATAGTTCCATGTAATCCGAGCATTTGTTAAGGAGTGGAGATATTCCTCCCAATCTTGGACACTTTCTGGAAAACTGCGAATCTCCAACTCACATTTCAATCTAGCATTATACTGGCGAACATGATTACCCCAACAAGTACGGTGGTCTACTTGATAAGGACGACGGAAAATATGATCTATGAACCACATCTGGAGCAAGTGACTGCAACGTTCAAAGAAGCTTCTTCCTTCCCAACACCTGGTCGAGGCACGAAAGATATCTACTAACACCATAGGAAGAATGGAAGAATCTTTTCTTTTCATCATGGATGTGACTATCCTAGATAACCGAATGTTGATCTTCCCATCCTCTCTCGGGAAGACCATGCACCCCAAGAAAGCTACAATCAATGCTTTCCGTCCGTGTTCTCGCCATGTGTGTTGGTTTTGTTTAATAACAAGCTTCGCCCCATATTCTAAGAATCCCCCTTCATGTCCGTGCCTGTCATATAAGAAATCTAGGCGGACCTTCCCTTGCGCTACATGTGCTATCTCGGCGTGGCTGATCCACATCTACTCAAGGAACTGGGTGGCAGTTACATCCCTGGGAGCCAAAAGTTTCTTTGTTCGACTCTTTTTCCCCAGATTTGTATATTCAGCGAATTCCTCCAAGGTAGGAGTCATTTCAAACCCATTGAGACGAAACACATTGTTCTTCGGGTCCCAGAAATAAACTAAAGCCTCGATGAGTTCTCGTTCAGGCTCAATCTCCGTGATATGTACCAAGTTTTTCAAATAATCCTTGATCTTTCCTTGCTCAAACCCATCCATGTTGTTCCACCATTTCTTCAATAACCTAGGCACTTTGTCAACAATCTTAAACGGCGAGTGCTTTTCATCTCTCGGTCTCTTGTCAGGTCTCCCATTAACTGGATCCATATCGTACCTAGATAAATAAAAATGTGAGGTCAAGTCCTAATCTAAACTCAAAGAAATGACACTAAGTAGACTTTTGGAATATACAAACTTCTTATGGGAGGAAGGCTAGAAAAAATGGTCAGTCAAGGACAAAATGATAAAAGGTGACGAGGGCAACAAGATGGTTATTTTTATGAAAACGGCTCTTCAGTACCTCCAATAAAAATATTAAGGCTGTCTTGGTAAAAACATCCGGACACATGGATAAGCGGGTAAAAACAATTAAAAAGTTATTTTCTGTGAAAAACACCCATTTGATACTTCAAAAAAAAACTATAAGGTTGACTTGGCAAAATGGCCAAAAACAAAGGACGACACAGCAAAAACAAAATGATAATTTTTACAAAAATAGCCCTTAGACACTTCCGAGGAAGGTTTAAAGGTTGTACCAACAAAACGGTGAAAAATAAAGACGAAATGGTAAAAGGTGTTAAAAAAACGAACAAAGTAACCATTTTGTACGGACATATCCCTATGGCACTTCCGAGGAAGGTTTTAGGCTATTTCGGGGAAAATGGTTCGACATAAGGGCAAAATGGAAAAATATTAGCTATCGGACGCAAAGGCAAAAATAATGAAAAAGACAAAAACCAACAAAAAAAAATTGAAAAATATTATGGACACACCAATTTCGAAAACTCTTGCAAAAATGGGGGCTGAACCCGATGAATGTTGCCTACGTATCTCACATCCAGTGAGAATCAAACCCGCGTAGTTCGATAAAGTCGAGTATTTTTCTCTTTTGATTTTTATGAAAATTAATCTTTACACCTCACGCCAGGCTATTACAAAATCTTAGTAAAAATGATTATTTGTACAAAATTAGGAGAAAGTTCTTTTTTGTTTGTTTTTTATTGTTTTTTTAATTTTAATAATTCCGCTCGACTAATTTTCTAAAGCCGGTCAACAATGAAAGCAAGCCTTACAAATGATGTAGCAAGTAGAACATAAGTGAACATAATGGTCTCAAAGAGGATACATGTCTTATACGGACCCGGCCCCTGTGCCGAGTTTCATTAAGACAAATGCGCGTGTGCAAATAAAGCGAACCTACTAGGGATAACCAGGCATGTGTCTTGTTCTTCTAGGTTTTAAAAATCCTAGCGGATGAGGTGTATCTAGACTGGCCATAAAACGAGCGACGACTCGAGTTGGGAAGGGGTAGCGTGCCTGGAGTAATACTTCTCCGGCTTAACTACTAGACCCTCCCCGTTATTAAATACGGGTGACTAATAATCCTTCACCGGGAGCCCAGGCCCGCCGATTTTATCTCAAGAAAAGAATGGGGCGCATATCCGCGATTCCCAGGGTTGTATTCAGAAGATTCAGAGGGGGTGCGCAAGAAGACAATTTATATGTACAGTTCAACGATATCAAAGCGGTAAAAAGCGGACAAGTAACACATTAGGCACAAATAAATCACAACATATACAAAATTAATAAATTCAAATAAAAGTCAATATGTACAAGCTCGAATTTTGGTTGTCCCCAGCAGAGTCGTCAGAGCTGTCACACCCTTTTTTAGCCCCAAAAGATAAGATGAGTTATGGATTTGTGGTTAAAGAGTTTTTCCAATTAAAGTGGCAAACATGAGTAGGGATTATATTATTGTTCAGAGTCACCACTTGGAATTAATATTTGGGTGTTCCAAGTCACCTTTTATTTGAATCCCTAGTCAAAGGAAGGTTTGACTCTATTGTTATTGGTCTACGAAAATAAAGTCCGGGTAAGGAATTATGTTGACCCGGGAGAAGGTGTAAGGCATCCCCCGAGTCCCGTGGTTCTAGCACGGTCGCTTTTATTGACTAAAACTGGCTTGAATTAATTGTTGGATAAACTGTGTTTTATTTGATTTTTCATGTCTGCCTATGTCCGCTTTTATTTTTTGATTATTAGAATTATTTAAAAAAAATTGGATAAATTATGTTGTAATAACCACGCTACGCAAGCGAATGCATGACCGAACAACAAAGTTAATTAACTTATCATAACCGGGCCTCGCAAGCGAATCCGAAATCATGATAATCAATTATTTGCAGTACTTTTTAAAAAAAACACACTACATTTGAGAAAATTTATTCGTGAAAATTATTAAAAAGTCAGTTGTCGCACTACGCAAGCAAATTCGCGATTTTAGCAAAAGATTAATTAAATTAAAAATTAACTAAAAAACTAATGTGGTTTGAGATTATTGAATTAATTTATTGAATGTTGAACATCACGCTAGGCAACCGATTCCGTGAATAAAAGATTAAACTGTGCCTACTAATTGCCTAACACTTAAATTAATTAAATTATTAAGTTAATTAGAAAAAAAACTGATTTCTTTTTTGGATTATAAATTATATATACAAAATATGGAAAATTAGTGATGGGCTAGCTCACTTATATTGAAAATGTTGGCCTATTTTGGTTGTCATGAGTATTAAGCCCAATTTATATAGTCACTTGGGCTGCTGGCCCTTTTTTAAATTAAGTGGCCATTGGGCCAATTGTTGATTATTATAGAGAATGGACTTACTTATGCCAAACTCTTTTCTATCTCTCACGGCCCAATCTTCCTTTGTTAAGCTTAAATGGAACCAACAGAATATATCTCCATACTTAAACTTTACATTTATCATGCTAATTAAATAAAATGACCTAAGCATACAATTATGTTATTAACTTAAAGTAGCATGCTAAACCTGGGCAGAGAAATATTCAAGCTCCAAAATCAGAACATAGAAGACCAAAATTTCTACATCAATTATTTAGCTAATAAAGCAAGACAACGAGTGAAACTACTCATCATTTTAGAGTTGAAATGCTAAAATAGAGAAATGTATTCAATAAGGACGTGAGTTGAATCTTACCGAGCCATTAAACTAATTAAGATGGTAAACTAATTTTCAATAATCCATTTGGATGAAGGTGTAAACGAGAAACTAAATATAGTATTCCATTTGAGCCTACCACAAGAATAAAGCTGGAAAGAAAACATCAAGATGGTATAAAGTGGACCTTAAACAAAATCTATTTTTTAACACGTAAGGAATTGGAACCTTCAACGTCCATTTATATGATTGATATTCAAACACAAGATTAATGAGAACAAAAAGCTTTTAAGGTACAAAGAAGTAAGGAAAACTCAAATAACTTTAACTCAAATCATCTCATCTTCATTCATTATCATGTCAAGAATTACACCATTGGTTGAGGGAGTTACGTGGATAGCAGAAGAATGAACAAATACAGCGAAGTCAGTTTTTTACAAAGTCAAGAAGCAAACAGCAGAACAACACCAGGCAACAAAGAACATCAGTAATAGAACTCAAGAATACCCCAAAGAACCTCAGCATGAAAGACTTGAACTAGCAACTAGTTACCCCATAAATTAATTAAGAGATATTTCTTTTATTTTTCCAAAGACTTTGCACACAAACGATACTCACAAAGATTCTGAAATTTCAGCTTGCCATATGTGCACAACTGCTGATTTTTTAGATATGTGCCCCTTTCTTGAGTGTGTAAAAACTGACCCTTTGTGTGATAGAGTGTTGAGTCGTTTATAGGGGAAGAATAAAGGCCTAGGATAGACTTTTTGGTTCAAAAATCTGTTCGAAGGACAATTTTTTACCAACTGTGAAGAGTACTAGGAGCAGTATACTCCCAACAACCTTTAAAAAGTAAAAAGAAGCCAAACAAGTGCCCTACTTTCATGATCAAATGTAACGACCCGACCAGTCGTTTTGCGTTATCGGACCCCGTTTCCCTAAATAAAACTTCCCATAGAAGCTTATTGTGATTGATGACTTGCGGGGGTGGGTGTTCCGGGATTCAGAAGTTTTTAGAGCAATATTGGATCACTTGGTTCCTTCAGGTTGGCCTTTAAGGCCAAGTTTGACTTCGGTCAATATTTTTAGTAAACGACCTCAGAATCAAGTTTTGATGGCTCCGGTAGCTTCATATGATGATTTTGGACTTGGGCGTATGTTCGGAATGGGTTTCGGATGACCCGGGAGCATTTCGGCGTCCAATATTGAAATAAGAGTTCTGTAAGTTCCTATTGTGGTTTGGGATGTGTTTTTGTGTTATCGAGGTCCGAACGGAATTCTGAGATCGGAAATAGTTCCGTTATGTCATTTATGACTTTCCTGCAAAATTTGGTGTCATTCCGAGTAGTATAGGTCGGTTCGACGCGTTTTTAGCGAAGTCTAGAAAACTTGAAGTTCCTAAGTTTGGTTCTAGGGGTTTTGAGGTGTGATTTTGAGTTTTAGCGTTGTTGCGGGTGTTCTGAAGGCTCGAGCGAGTCCGTATTATGATTTGGGACTTGTTGGTATATTTGGACAGGGGCTCGGGTGGTGCCTCTCGAGCACCAAACGAGGCAAAAAACCAGCTGAAGCAGTTGCTGGTGCACCTGATCTGGTGTGACCGTAAGTGCGGTTGCCCAGTCGCAGGTGCGAGACCGCTCCTGTGGTCCAGGCTTCGCAGGTGCGACCCCCAGGTGGGTTGCCTAGTTCTTGCAGGTGCGGGATCCTTTCCACAGGTGCGGAGCCGCAGGAGCGGACTCCAGCCCGCAGGTGCGAGTCCAGGCCCTTGTCCCGTTTTTCCGCAGGTGCGAGTTATTGCTCGCACCGTCGAGTCACAGGTGCGGAAACCTCTGTAGGCAGAAAGGTCTTTAAGTGCGGGATTGTCTCATTCCCACACCATTTTCTTCCACCATAGGCGGTTTTGAGAGCTTGGAAAAGATCCCCTCGACCCAGCCACTGAGAGGTAAGTAAATTCTATCCAGAGATTAGTTAATGCATGAATTCCTAGTTGAATTTAACCACCTAATTAGTGAAAAATTAAGGAATTGGGTAGTAAACTAGGGCTTTCAATAATTTGAGAATTTCCCGTGAATTGGCTATGTAATCATATATTAATGACCCTTAGGTTGTGGGTGAGTGTTCCCTTCGAGAATTTTTGAAATCTGAGCATGCGGGCCCGGGGTCGGGTAGTTTAGGACTCATAAGCATGCTTTATGTGTTGTATCTGTGATATTGCATATGGATTAAGTAGTCTAATATCCTCGAATATCACATGTGAAGGCCTAAGGAGTTATGCCTTGAAGTTGACATTATTAAATTCTCACCCTATTAGTATGTTCCCTGCTAAATTATCTAGAATCTCCTAGTAATCATGTATTTATACGGGAACCCGAGTCGCATGAATGATTCGCGAGCGGGGTAGTCCTAGTATTATATTAACCAGAGTCGCATGAATGATTCGCGAGCGGGGTAGTCTTAGTATTATATTAACCGTGTCGCATGTTCGATTCACGAGCGGGGCAGATAGATGTATCTATGGTTCGGGTTGTTCGACCCTCGGCAGTGCACATTTACTTTTCATGTCGTAACGACCGTACGTTCATAGACTGTTATATGCTTGATGATTTATGAGAAGCCCTGTAATTGTAACTATTGATTTCATGAATGAAAGAAGGTTAAATAGCTTGTATGCCATCGAAAGGGATGTCGTAAGGGTACTAGAGATTGTTATTTGATGCTCATTTCCTTATTACTGTTCATTACTTCTATTACTGATTAGCATGTATTCATTTCACATTGTCTAACCCTAGTAAGTGTCACGTCGACCTCTCGTCACTACTTCTTTGAGGTTAGGCGCGATACTCACTAGGTACATATCTGTTAATCGTGTATTTATACGGGAACCCGAGTCGCATGAATGATTCGCGAGCGGGGTAGTCCTAGTTTTATATTAACCCGAGTCGCATGAATGATTCGTGAGCGGGGTAGTCTTAGTATAATATTAACTGTGCCGCATGTTCGATTTCGCGAGTGTAACGACCCGACTGGTCGTTTTGGGCTCTAGCACGTCGTTCACCGGTTTGAAGTCGTGAGCAGCTCCATTTCAGGTGTTATGACTTGTAGGTGTGGTTGGAATTGAATTTCGGGAAGTTTAGAGTTGGTTTGGAAAGAAAATTCTCATTTCAGAAGCCTTAAGTTGAAGAAATGGACTAAGATTGAAACTTTGAGTAAACGAACTCCGAATCAGGATTTGAAGGTTCCTCTATGTTCGTATGATGATTTTGGACTTGGGCGTGTGTCCGGATCGGGTGTTGGATAACCCGGGAGTGTTTCGACGAATATTGTGGGAGTTAGCATTTTACAAGAATTTCATAAATTTAGGCTTAAAGTGCATTTCAGTGTTGTGGATGTCCGTTTGGGATTACGAGTCTGGGAATAGCTTTGAATGGTGATTCTGGAGTTGGGAGCACAATCAGAAGTGAATTTGGACGTTCGTAGGTCATTTTGGAGTCATTTGGCTAAAGATAGAAATTTGAAGATTTTTGAGAAATTCGACCGGAAGTGGAAGTTTTGATATCGAGGTCGGAATGCGATTCCAAAATTTGGAGAAGGTCCGTAATGTTAAATGTGACTTGTACGCAAAATTTGAGGTCAATCGGATGTGATTTGATAGGTTTCGGCATCAAATGTAGAAGTTGGAAAATTCTAAGTTCATAAGTTGGGAATTGGGTGCGATTCGTGGTTTTGATGTTGTTTGATGTGATTTGAGTCCTCGAGCAAGTCCGCATTATGTCTTGGAACAAGTTGGTATAATTTGACGGGGTCCCTGGGGCCTCGGGTGGATTCCGGGTGGTTAACAGATCAATTTTTGAAGTTGAAGAAGGCTGAAGGTTGTTGTCATCTGGTGTAACCGCACCTGCGAGGCTTTGACCGCAGGTGTGGCTAAGGGCGCCGCAGGTGCGAGTTTTGGGCTGGAGCTGAGGAGGTCGCAGGTGCGAAAGATTTGGTCGCACCTGCAAAAGCGTAGGTGCGAAGAAGGGACCGCAGAAGCGAGAGATGCTGGGTTGAGTCAGAGTCGCACCTATGATAGAATTTTCGCAGGTGCGGAGCCGCAGGTGCGAAAGGAGGCCTGGGCAGAATGTTTTAAAGTCGGGTTTTTGTCATTTCTACCCATTTTTCATTTGGCATGGGCGATTTTGGAGAGCATTTCAAGGGGGATTTTCGTCAGGCACCAAGGTAAGTAAATTCCTTCCGTTTGTAAGATAAATGCAAGATTATATGCATGGATTAGGCATGGAAATTGGTAGGAATTTGGGAAATTTTGAAGAAACCTAGAAAATGTATATTTGGAATTTAGCCATGAATTTGAGCATGGAATGTAGTGTAAAAAGGCCCGAGGGCATTTTGGTCATTCCTCCGAGCGGGGTTGGGGAAAGTGTATAATTTGAATTTGTTGTGAGTATTATGATGAATTTTCATTGCTTTGCCGTTATGTGGTAGTTTCAGAGCGTTCTGCGTCCGTTGGAGTCATCGGAGGGGCTTGGAAGCCGATATTGGAATTTTGGAGCGAGGTAAGTCTCCTTTCTAACTTTGTGAGGGGGAATCGTCCCCCGAGGTGAATTAATTCAGTACATGCTATTATCTTCGGGGGCTACGTACGCACGAGGTGACGGGAGTCCGTGCGTAGCTACTATTTTGCCATGTCCGGGTAGTCTAGGACCCACTAGCATGCCTTATGTGTTGTACCTGTGATCCTGCCTGTAATATTAAACTGCTAATATAATTGAAATCGTAATTTAATATCTAGAGAAGACTAGAGTTCATTTTCCTAATCATCTAGAAAGAGAATTGATTCCTCTATGGATAATTATCTACCTGGTAGGGTTATATTATGGGATATCATTTAACTTGACAAATGAGTTTCAAAACAAAGATTTAAAAACTATATTTCATGTTCCTTTAAGAAGGATTTTACCACTTTCCTGAGAAAAACTGCCTCTTGATAAAAATAAGGATTTATTATGTGGATATGTGTACATATGAGCACCTGAGTCACAGGTATGATTCGCGAGCAGGCTAGCCTTATTATTTGTAAGTATAACCACGTCGCATGATCGATTCGCGAGCGGGGTAGATAGATTCATCTATGGTTTGAGCCGTTCGACCCTCGGCAGTGCACATTTTATTATTGTCGGTCCGCGCCGTTCGACCCTCGGCATTGCTTGCGCATGATATTTGCTGCGAGTTGCTATGATTTTTGCTTGATTACTGGCCTAAAATATTAAAGTATCAATTGAAATGACAGAGATTCAAAGTTATTAAAAGAGATTTTGGAAGAAGTTGTTCCTTCCAGTAGATTAATTGTTATTTGATTAAATCACCCATGTTGATTAATTGTGTTAATATGACGAAGATATAAAGTGTTAAACGTGAACGGAGTTGAAAAATATTTAAATCCTATTTTTATAAATTACCTATGATAAATCATGCTTAGAGTCATACCTAAATATTCTAAATTGACCTTTAGTAAGTGTGTAACTTGACCTCTAGTCACTACCTATCTGAGGCTAGGCACGCGACTTACTGAGCACACGTTATTTTTGTAGTCATGCTACACTTGCTGTACATTTTATTGCGCTGGTACTTTCATAGAATGTGGAAGATTCAGAGACTTAGGCGAGCTGCATCATCCGGGGGCGATCCGCAGCTGACATAGTCTCCTTTGTATTGTATTTATTTCATTTTGAATTTCTTTGTCTAGTTGTATTTCGAACAGGCTTTGTAAGGATTGCATAAATTCTTAGAAATTGCTCATGTAATTGTGAAATCGGGTTATGGGATATGTGTTGGGGTATAATTGTTAAAGTGTAATACTTAAGCTGTTGTTTTACTTAACAGATTTCTATTTGGTTAAAATGTAATAAGAGCAAGGAAATGTTTTTCATAAACGTTTTAAACCGGAAATTATTTCGATTAATAAATGATTGGCTTGCCTGAAAGTGATGTCTGGCGCCATCATGACCTTTTGGATTTTAGGTTGTGACAACATGGTATTAGAGCGCTAGGTTCCCGCAGGTCTCACGAGTCATGAGCAAGTCTAGTAGAGTCTTGCGGATCGGTACAGAGACGTCTGTACTTATCTTCGAGGGGCTACAGGGCTGTTAGGAGTACTTCCCTTCTTGATTCCTCATCATGCGAGTTGATTCCTTTAAGGCTTATGCCTACGTTCGTTCCTACTCAATCTTACGCGTCGCGAAGCGCTTGCTATGAATCAGGAATTTGAGGAATTGAAATGGTGCTATGGATGTAATTCGAGATGTTTCCATGTGCAATTGGTGGGGGCTATTGCTATGGCCCTGCAAAAGGGTAATAAGTCGTTTCAGCTCAGTAGTTGTGTTTCTGGGAGCCTTAAGGCTATGCTCAGGTACTGATGATACTTCCGATTGGTTATCATGTGATGTCGATATGATGATAGAATGCTTGCCCGTAAGTTGGGGATGATGAATGGTTTGAAGAGAGGTCTTCTCAGAGTGTGATTTCGAGATTTCGGTATTCTAGTGCCGGCAGAGGAAAGGCATTTGGGTTATGAATGGTCCGGTTGGGGTTGATAAAGTAGTAAGACTTGGTGTCTGCAAGTGAGATGGGATATGCACCTGTGACGTGTAGTCGTCATCATTGATTGAATGGAATATTTTAAGTTTGGCGGTGTTATGGTTTCTTCAATTGCGTGGGGTCCGAGTATCGAGAAGGAGTATTGAAGAAAGCAGTTGGCAAAGATCGTGAGGTGCGGTGGTTCAGTACCGGGTAAGGGTTGGTAATGAAGGTAGCTAGAGAAAGATGATCTTCGGAGAGGTTGAAGTAGTGGTGATCTGCTAGTTTGAGAGCTACAGAGAATGGTCCTGAAGTGAGTCTAGGCGGTGGTTCCATCCCTAGGAGGCTAGGCGTAAGAAGCGGAAGTCGAGCAGTCGCAAAGTAGGGGAGCGGGAGCATAGCTTAGAATTTAAAGATATTGTCGCGCATTTAATGGATGTCCATGAGGAGCAGATAGACTAGTAAAGTTGGTAAATGAAGCAGGGCGTAGGATGGGGTATTGAAGTCGCAGAGAGTGTGCATTTCAGTGTCATCGGAAGGTGTCCGCAGGTGATTTCCACAGGTGGGTTGTCTTCTGTGAATAGGTTAGCAATGGCGGGGTTGGCAGGTTTCTGTGAGGGGTTTTAGTGACCAGTCGGTAGGAGGCAGAAGTTGAGAATGATGCTAGAGAATTTGAGTAATTTAGGGAGTGCTAGCAAGAAGATTTGGAAGAATTGGACGGATTGGTTGAGATAGATCGCGTTATAAAGGGAGAAAGGATCTCAACAGGGTCTAGAGCAGTGCAAGGAGTAGCTTCGGGCTAAGTGAGGGAGTCCCACCATCTGCAGTTGGGTTGTAGGGTTATCTTCTCATAGGGTCGCGGATTGTCGACGTGTTAGCAAGTTATTTCAGCTAAGTGAAATGAGTAAAATGGTGATTGTGCGTGGGATTTGATGAATGTGTGCAAAAGTTGGCCCTGTCAGGCCAGGGTTAGGCTTTGGAAGATTCAGAATTTTGCTTAAGGCATAAGGGAGTTGTCAGGAGAGTGACTCGGTCGTGTGTTTCCTTGAAAGGGGCGTTTATGTGCTAGAAGAGCCTTGGAGTTGATGGTATTCGGGGCCAGTCACAGTGGGTGACTCTCAATAGCGGCACTAGTGAATTCAAAAGTTAAGAATGCGGCGGTTAAGGGTTTCAGGTAGCAGTATGATAGAGAATCGAGCTTTTGCAGAGTAACTTCTGAGAAAAATGAGGATGGTTGGGATGTTCTATGATATGTTTCAGCATGCAAGATAGTATTGTAGGAGTGAGAGAAATAAACTCCGGATTGTAGAAAGATTATCGGAAGGGTATGAGACGGGTTGCGGGATTTAGGCAGCATAGCCTCGTGGATCAAGGCCACTCGGGATGAGTGAGGGTTGAGTTTGCTATGGGTTGAAGGAAGTTGCTATTATTCATGAGGCAATTGAAGATAGATAGATTAGCCATGGTTGAAATGGCACATTTGTGGCAGTGATCAATTACTTTGATGAGATTAGTTATGCATGTGCTTTGTGCCGGTGTGTGCGGGGCTTGTCGGCTGTCGTAACAGATTTCATGTGGGAGTATTTGAGTGTTATGGCTTGTCAAGTGTAGGCGGACCCCAGAAGGGTTATGGTGGTATAGACTACTACTTAATGATTTGCATGATTGGGTGATAGTGGGAATTCACTCGTGTGCTGAGATGGAACTCTTGAATTGATTTAAGTAAAAGGTTTTTATGTGGTGAAGTGTTCACCCTATTGGTGGTTCGGAAGTTATGATGGAATTCTTTCGCTACCTCATGTTGGTATGTTAGGTGCGGAAAGCAGTATGTAACTGGGAGTAAGAATCGAGATTGCGGTATAAGCTGGTGCTATCTTCAGTGTCACATGAGATTGAGATTTGGTGGAAGAGGCTTTGTACCCTGGTTATGAGTTCTTGATTTGTCTTACAGCGTGGTATGGCCAGTGATGGATGTGCAGACTTTTTGCCTTGTGTGGAAGGTCGTGGGAGCGTGACCGCGAAAAGATTGTATAAAGTGTGACATGTGGTCACTTGATGGATTGCAGATTTGGACTAAGTATAAAGAAGTGCAATGTTGCTTAATTGAGAATTTATGCCTGGAAGGCGTTCAGTTCATGTGGTTGTGGATTGTGGGGTGTTTGTCCCGGCTATGATGGTTTTTCTTGCATATTATGAGAGGAAGTGGATTAATATGGACCCAGGTAAAAGCTATTAGCTTAGTTTGGTGCGAGCAAGCTAGACTCGATGTTTGTGGATGGTTTTAAATATGATTATGGGCTCCGTATGAGCCAGGTATGTTCCTTTCAGTAGAGCGCTTTTCATGGAAAGATATTAGAACATCGGGTGTTGTTCCGTCTTCGTCAAATTCATGTGTTATTATGATTGTGCCGTGTGAGTTGTGAAACGACTTTGATAATTTCCTATGTGTTGAGGTCCCGCGTAGTGGGCATGTCATGTGAGCAAGATAACTCTTGGGATCCAGAGTGTGTATATATATATATATCGCACCTCAGTTGTGTTTGAGTTTTGTTGCATACGACTTTATCAGTCTCCCCAGGATGGTCTTATGCACTTAGCATGCTTGTGATCGATATTCAGTAATTTGTAACATTGACCAGATCAGCTCCGTACATATATATACATATATATATATATATATATATATATATATATCTTCTTATGTAAATTTTATGAGTGGATCGGGTGGCACGTCTGTTTAACCAAGGAATTAGACCATTTGACTAAACCTATTTTTAAGATGAACACGGGTTACTAATAATCAAGGAAATAGAGAAAAATGAATAACGGACAGTATTGCACAAATATAGAAAAGTGAAGTCAATTATATTCGAGAATCAGATGCCTTTACAAGCTGTATTCCCCTCCCTTATATAGGAGATTCCTATAACGTACAACTCTTTCTATGGTTGCTCATTAATCACTAATTATGACATTAATGAGGCGTTACAAAGGATAACGGTAATTGGGGTACGGTGACATAATGTTCCAGTAATCAATTGTGGTCTTTGAATCTACCTGTAGCTTTGTCTAGATTCATTCTGACCGTGCCTCTTCCCTGTTTTGATCAGGTTGAGTTTCCCGTGGCTGATAAGCTCGAGGGTTTACTGAATCGTGCCTCTTTGTTCTGTACCTCTTCAAAGAATCACATCCAGCTGTTGCGTTTTCCTGTGTCCACGTGACTGGCTGAGTTGTCTAAAGCTGGCTTACGTGTGAAACTCTTTTTTACCAATACAGATAGTTCCCCCACTTACCATATATTTAACGATTAATATTTGGTAAGTGGATATTCATTTATGGCGGGAATATTTTGCCGCCACTTTTCCTCGAATCATTGTATCCTTCTCTGCACCATAGGCGTCATTTGTCACTTCCATTTAATTCTCATACCACGTGTCCTTTTCAGATTTGTTCTGCATTTACTCGGCACCTTTTAGGGCTTTTTGCGGCTGTGCCAGACCCTAAGTGACATCTTCAATTATGACTTTTCATCATTATTTTTCTTTTTTCCCATGTTTGACGGTTGTCCTCAAGTATAAATACCTTTATTCTTTTCTTTAATTCCACGAAACACTTTTCAACTTTGTCTTTTGTAAAGAACTTTCTTCTTTCCTTTGTATACATGTCTTCTTCAAACCAACCTTAGGGAGTAATAGATATTGAAAATTTAATGCCATCTTCTGCTCCGACTAGGAGTCGGAGGGGTGGTAGGCTTAGAAGTTTAGGATCCACTCCTTCGAGGGGCTCCTCTTCTTCTCAGATAGTTCCTTCTCCTTCCACTAGATCTCTAGTTTCTCCAAGGTTTAGGGTTTCTCGGTCTTTGTCTAGAGGTAGAGGTGAACGCCTTCGTGAACCTGGAGTTGATGAAATTGTCCCTGCTGAGTTTGTTTTTGCTAGGGATAGTCAAGTTCTTGTAGTCCAATCTTCTTCTCTTGAAAGTGTCGAAAGGTATTCAACCCTTATAACTGAGGGTCAGATTTCCCTTGTTCGTAGGGAATGCTTTTGGAGGCCTGATTTCCCTGTCTATATTCCGAATAGTAATCAAAGAATTACGTCTTACAAGACAGGATATTCTTTTGTTTATACGTACCCTTTCACTCTAGGGTTTAGACCCCCCATTGACCCAGTCATAATTGAATTATGTTTGTTTTTTCAATATCTGCTTAGGACAAGTTGGTCCGCTTGTGTGGCGAGTTGTCGCATGTCTTCGGAGTTTGGCTTCTTTAGCCTCGGTTCCTTTTACTTTCAACCATCTTATTCATCTCTACTCTCCTACCTTATTTTGTGAAGGCATTTTTACTCTGACTGCTAGAAGCAAAAAAGTGATGGTAACCCCTGGAGATGATAAGGATAGGGGTTGGTACCTCCGGTATGTTGCTGTACCCACTGTTGGTTTAGTGGGTGAAGAAAATCTTCCCTTCCCTGAGAAGTGGAATCGCGTACGTGAGTATGCTTTAGCTCACATTTATTTACTTTTCCTCGTTTTGACTTGAGATGTTTTATTAACACCGTATCTATTTCTTCTTCTCTCAGCAATCATGAATACTGTTGAGAATGTCTCCGGTATTCGTGATCGGGTAGAAAAATTGTTGTCTGTTGCTCCTTTATAAGAGAGATCTTGGAAGTACCTCGTTGGGAGGTATGGTTGGCATGTAAAGACCCACGGTAAGTGAAGATCTTGTTCTTGCTTCTTTCCTTACTCGAGTCTCTTCTTTCTTTGTCGTTCAACTTTTTCCCTTTTAATAGGGTTCTCTGCTCGTGGGGTGTCTTCCTCATCTATCCCAAAGATGTCTTTGGCTCAGGCCCAAGAAATTATTGTCAGTTTATCTTCCTCGAAGAGGAAGATCGGTGAGTCTCGTTCCGTAGAAGAAGAAGAAGAAGAAAAAGAAGAAGAAGAAGAAGAAGAAGAAGAAGAAGGTGCTTTAATACATAGGCCACAGAGAAGGCGGGTGGTTTCAGATGATGAACTTACACCCTTGACCTTGCCTTCCGTGTATGTGGTTGAGCCCTCTGTCCTTGATGATGTTTCA
>ML432134.1:0-68815 GCA_005239525.1 Nicotiana knightiana | reverse complement strand
GCGCATAAAATGTAAGGTATATCACATGTTAAACTATGCAATTTAGTCTCGCATCACCTATCCTGACCAACCTATGCGATCGCAATCCTAACCACGCGATCGCATAGAACAAAATGGTTGCCCCACTCTTTTACTCTATGTGATCGCAAAGATCCTCCCGCGATCGCGTAGAAGGAAACCAGAACCTCACATCAGCGATAATCTGCCCAGATTTCAAGCCAAGAGTTGGTCCGTTATCCACCCGAAATACACTCGAGGCCCTCGGAACCTCAACCAAACATACCAACATATGCCATGACATCATTCAAACTTATTCGAGCCTTCGAAACACCCAAAAAAATGCAACAACACCAAAATCGCATCAAATTCAAGCCTATTAACTTTGAAATTTCAAAATTTCGCCAACTGCGCCGAAACCAACCAAAACACCTCCGATTGACCTGATTTTTTGCAGACATATCCAAAATGACATTAAGAACCTGCTCCAACTTCCGGAATTCCATTCCGACCCGATAGCCTATTTTCCACTGCCGACCGAAAATTGCCAAAACTAACTTTCGCCACTTCAAGCCTAATTCTACACTAGACATCAAAACATCATTCCGAACACACTCCTAAGTCCCAAATCACCTAACGAAGCTATCCGAGCCGTAAAATCTGCATTCCGAGGTCGTTCACCAATAGGTCAACTGTCAGTTGACTTCCTCAACTATTAGGCTACTTGAAAAGACTAAATGCCTAAATTCTCACCATAACCACTCGAGACCCAAACCAACTGACCCGACACAACACAAACATGCTAGCAATATATAACAAATGTAGAAATGGGAAAAATGGGGTAAATCTCACAGAATGACCGGCAGGGTCATTACAAAAATAGTTCACATATATTAGGGTAGTCAAAGAAACCAAACAATTATTGCACAGAGATACAGAGAATCACAAATGAGGTTTTCACAGTTTCATATTTCAATTGTTCTTCTGTTGCGGTGCGCAACCCGATCCCACCTTACAATCATATTCCACCCTTATTACTTCTGTTCATTCCACACTTATTTCTTCTGGTGGTGCGCGCAACCCGATCCCACAGTACAATCACGTTACACCCTTATCACTTCTCAACATTCCACCCTTATTCCTTCCGTTGCAGTGCGCAACCCAATCCCACCGGACATCATTTAAATAGAAACAACAATCAACAATTCAATCACAAGGATTTGTATCATCAAGAGTATAAATTTATAACAACCGAATAGCCATGTGAAATCAAAAGAACAATAATCTCTACCAAGCAGTGAGTCATGTATGGTACGCCATACAGTCAAATTAATTCACTTTTTTTCCATCATTTACTATACAGCCCTTAACACTTGGATACATTCAACAATTGATTCCATTACCATATTCATTCATTTAGTATCACTTTCTTTCATATCGATGAGTTCAAGCATATAACGAGTCTTGCACATGACAGGGTAAACTCAAAGAATCACATTTCACAATCTCAAGTAGCATGGTGACATGAAAATCAACTAAGGCATTCAGAGAACATGATTTGTCATCTCATCACAATAGGACAATCGATTCAAACACAATCAAGCCAGGAATTCATACCGAATGCTCGGACCCTAACAAGGAGACTCTACAAAGACTAAAGTTAGCAATACATACCTCGAGTCGGAATTTCCCTTTAATATTTATTCTCAAACCACCAGACCTGCTAACTCCTTCAATCTAATTTACAATATGACATGATTAGACTTAGAATTAGAAATCATGAACTTATTTGGGAATTTTATCAAACACTATGTGATCCCTTAGATTAACTAAACCCTTTTTCTAGTGAGAATTTCTCTAACTTACTTCCCTTACTAGATTATGGTAAGTTAATCACATGCATGCAAGGTATTAACTTTCATCTTCAAGAACCACCTAGGTGTGTTCCGTTTTAACTAGAATCCGAGAATTTAAGGAAAATGGGGTGAGAACTTTACCTCTTATGGTGAAGAAGACAACGACTACTCGACGATTTCCAGATCTGAGTAGAAATGGAGGACCAATTTGGTGGAGGAGATGGATTTTTCTCACTAAACTCACTCTCCCTTCTCTATATTTTAGTTAAATAGACGTTAAAATGAAAGGGGTAGGTGTTTTATAAGACTAGGGCTCGGGTATAAAATATAGAAATTAGAAGCACCGAAGTAGGGAATGCGGTCAGGAATGCGATCGTATTCCTGATATGCGGTCCGTATTCCCATCGCATAAATGACCCTCAGCTGAGTCAAAAAAGAAAACAAACTTCCTAGGTATGCGACCACTACGCGGTCTGCATACCTGATGTGCGATCGCATAGTGGACCACAGATCCGCACAATTCTGGAAAATTTTATCTTTTAAGTCTCGGGGTAATTTTTACTTCAAAAAGGTCAATTTTTAAGAATTTCTACAGTTATAACAACATGGGGACCTACCCGGGCATCTTATTTAGTTAAGAAATTTTACGGGTCTTTACACATGCTTATGCTCAAAACGCCAAAATCTTCCAAAACAAACTCTTCCAAAACTTATCCGAGCCTCATGGGACCCCAACCAAGTATACTAACATGTCCCATAATATGACACAAACTTAGTCGATGCCTCAAATTACATCAAACAATGCTAAAACGGTGAATCACGCCCCAATTCAAGCATAATGAAACTAAGAACTTCCAACTTCTCTATTCGATGCCGAAACCTATCAAATCAAGTCTGATTGACCTCAAATTCTGTACACAAGTCACAAAAGACACTACGAACCTATTCAAACTGTCGGAATTCCATTCTGACCCCGACAACTAATTTTCCACTGCCGACCGGAAATTGCCGAAAACTCAATTTCGCCAATTCAAGCCTAATTCTACTCCGGATCTCAAAATAACATTCCGAACACACTCCTAAATCCAAAATCACCTAGAGAAGCTATCCGAGCCATAAAATCCACATTCCGAAGTTGTTTACCTGAAAGTCAACTCCTGGTTGACTTTTCCAACTATAAAGCCAACTTAGGAGACTAAGTTTCTCATTTCTCTCCACAATAACTCAAAACCCGAACCAACCGACCCAATACAACATACATAGGCTTGGAAAAATATGATAAAGCATAAATAGGGAAAATGGGGCTAAAATTCTCGGAACGACCGGTCGGGTCGTTACATTCTCCCCCACTTATAACATATGTTCGTCCTCGAACGTGCCCAGAGTTGTTTCCAAAACCATCAAAATTTGCCGTGAAACCTGCCATGCACATACCATGGGTGATCCCACGTCACCCTGTCCCATATAGGTCCAATAGCACAACATAGCTGAAATTTCGAAATCCAACCTAACCCATAAACCTTAGAACCCAATTTCCACTTCCGAAATAATTTCCAAGATGAAAATTCCACAACTATAAACTGAGAAAGTTTGAACACGATGTATCAAGCCATATCCATAACCCAATATGTAATCACATAATATACTGCATGACTCAAAACACTCCTAGCGATAACTCCTAATCACAATAGCTTCTCAAAACAACCCAATACCAGTACATAACCTCTTATCAAGCAATGCCTCACTCTAACACTTTCATATACTACTGTTAACAAGTACCATCACAACACCATGCTAAGATCCTGGCACACATCGTAAAAATCAAAACACAAGAATTTGGTACCAAGGATCATACCTCTACATAACTCTACTACAATGCGTGATCCTATCCAAATGCTGGTCTACATAAAATACTTCTAGCCACCTTGCCCAAAACCAATAACCATGCACAATTCGACATCAGGTACTCAAAGTGCATTTCCATAACCACGGGGAACCAGGCGATACCATGTTACACGAATCTGAAAGAACATAACCAATATGCCTCGATTCCGCAATACCTAATTACTTACCTTACTAAAATCCCGCTATAACGCCCAAATAGATCTACACCATATGTGCATATAACTAACAATCACAACTCCTCGCAACACCGAAGGATAACTCATAGATCACTCCAGAACACGAATAAGCTCAATGACAATCAAATGGTACATCCCTCAACAATAGAAATTCGGAGTAAACAATTCCGACCCGGTGTAGAACACTCACCCATACCGGGCCACCCAATGAACCCTAAATCAACTCTGGTCACCCGCAACAGATAGATAACTCTCCGAAAGTTCACAATGACTCAATCATGGCACATACTAACATCTTACTAGCTTTGCTCGTATCTTCACAGTACACAACCACAAAATAATATGTTTATGAGAACTCTCAGTTTCGAAGTCCATAAAGTGCCCAAATTATCATACCTGATCCCAACTCCACCGCTCGAATATATAACACATCCCTAATACTCAATCATTTCACGAGGGATACCCCTATAATTCTTCTGTGTCACCAAGTAACCTTGAATATCAACAGTCGATCTAACAAGAGAGCGTCGCAATACCAATAAATCACCTTTAGATCCACACATTGCCCTTTCTGAAATGTATACCCTCATCATGCCACCTAATAGTGTTATCATCTACCTAGTCATCTAAAATTGCCAATGATGCCTAAGAATTTTTTACCTCCCTTCCAGAACTGAATCATGACCTCACATATGCAAATCTCAACTCTACAGAACATACCGCATACGCCATGCCACCCTATGATAAATATGAGAACTTCATGATCCCTTTCGAGCCACATGCAACAACGTACCCAACTAGCCAAGAACTTTCCATTTAATCCCATTTAGAAGCAAAATTACTATACATCACATGCATCTTACGCCAGTAGAAAATATATATCTCTAACTGTGGTAGAAGCCATCATCAACTATCTGAATCCCACGTGTACAACACCAAACTGTCGGAACTGACTCCTTATAACTCAACCAAGCTACACAGGTCACCAAAACCCAAGAGCATTTCTAAGAAACACATGTAAAACTCAATACCTCATAAACACCAAAAGAACTAATAATATCCCTTACCATGCCGATCCGACCTACTACCAAGCTTCCTTACTTATCCAAGTTCCTTCTGACTTACCTTTGAATTGATACTTTCCTTTGACATAATACTACAATCCTCGACCCAGACACACCACACCAGACCCAAGCATAAGACCATACCGTCTAAGGCTCGTAAGCTGCTGAATACTCTCTCAAATATCCCGAAAAGTACCACATTCAAAATACTTACCCTGAAGAGACTTCCTACGAATCTAAATCCATTACCTTCACTCTCCCGATACCGATATGTTGAAGCTATGATAATTTAGAAATGCCACAAGTCTTGACACCCTCCAACGTAAATCTCAGTTCTAGCCAAATGCACACCTTGAAGATTCCCAATTGTTACATATAACCTTGAATCCATCAGAACCATTCTCGAGAGTCATTCACTCTACACAAAACTCAATTAAACTGATCAAACAGATCAAACGACCTGACCCCATTTGCACACCAACATACTAGGAAGTAACCCACACTTCGAAGCAACCAAGAAAATTCTTACTCCGCACACCCTACACCATTTACAGTTACAACTCAATCATTTAATAAAACCCATTTACCTGTAAAGTATATTACTACCTGCATTCACCAGTATGCCTCAAATTGAAACCGAGGCAACGCATAATCGTACAACCAACTTATCATTAGCAGACTCCCCCGCTTGCCTCAAAGCCAAAGATCAAGACAAACAATAACTCACAATGCCCACGCGCTATCACTGGCACAATACCGCAGTGATATTCAATTAAATCCTGCATAAGCTCATATAACACAAATCATCTAATATCCTGAATCCTCTACAAATATCGCATTCATCATTGTAATGGTCATGCCAACTTCCACAAGCGATCTAAACTCAAATTTTATCATATATCATCTATTGGTAAAAGAGAACTTGCTATAAAATAACATAAGGATCACATAACCTAGGACACACCGCAGGAGATAACCCCGCCTGCTTAGCCTCAAACTGATATTTCTCTATACCCTTCCGACAATCATAGCTATTACACAATCACTTTACCCTCCTGCATCAAAACACAACTAATGCGTACCTTCGAGGCATCACAATACGCGTTATAAGAACTGGAAACTTATGGTAGAACTAACACTGGAGTTGTGGTTAAAGAAAATCTTCAGCTTCTGAAAGCTCCGTCCACACTCGTCTGACCACCTGAACACCCTCACTGGACACCACGTACTCCAAAAATACTACTAAACTGAGCCAAAATTCATATTTGGAGAACTTTGCATAAAGCTTCTCCTACCCAAATCTCTATAACACCATCTTCAAATACTGAGTATGCTCCACCTAGCTACGTGAATACGCCAGGATGCCATCAATGAATACCATAATGAAGCAGTACAAATACGGCTAGGATTCATTGTTAATCTAATATATGAACGATACTGGGGCATTGGTCAGCCCAAAAGACATCAATAGGAACTCATAACACAACAAGAAGATTCCACTTCCCTCCATAACTAAGCTACATAAGAGGTCCTCTAATACACTCTCAACTCGAGGCCATATGCCAACTCCGGACAAAAATCAAACACTCAATAGTTTTTGCTACATATCCAACCAATCCTTTTTGTCACAATCAAGAAATATGAACATATCTCACCATCGAATCACACTCACTGTGAGCACGAAAGGGGATAGAGTAAGAGAGAAAGATTTTCAAGTCCTTCTGGTGAGTTTCGAGGTTGTCAGAGAAAGCAGTATCAGAGGTATCCAGCCTAGCCATCGGCCAGTGCACACCCTCCATTTTCGGTAGGAGATTTGATCATTCCACCTATCTATGACCCATTCAGAGTTCCAGAGCCTCTAGTTCTCAGTATAAGGGTGAGTCAAGTCAGATAAGGCCACCCTTGACACGATGTGCTCAGTGTGGTAAGCAGCATGTCGGGTAGTGCCTCGCGGGGTTGGGTGTTTGTTATACTTGAGGTTATCCAGGTCACGTTATGAGAGATTGCCCGACGAGAGGTGGTGTAGGTATAGTTCAGCCAGCGACATCTGCAACTGGTTCATTATCATCAGTACGCCCCCTGGTCAAGGTTCACAGGCACCAACCAGCTGTGGTAGATGAAGAAGTGGAGCATCTAGCTAGAGCGATCCTCAGAACCACCTTTATGCATTAGCGGGTCGATAGGATATAGAGTCATCACCTGATGTTGTTACAGGTATATTATCAGTCTCCTCATATGATGTATATGCATTGATTGATCCAGATTCCACCTTATTGTATGTCACTCTAGTGCTAGAAAGTTTAGGATAGAACCTAAGTTGATTAAAACTTTTGAGGTGTCTACACCTGTTGAGGATCTAGTGATAGATAGACAGAGATATAGAGATTGTATAGTAGCAGTTCATAGGTGTTCTATAGTAATAGACCTTA
The DNA here is from genome assembly GCA_005239525.1 of Nicotiana knightiana. Taxonomy (NCBI): domain Eukaryota; kingdom Viridiplantae; phylum Streptophyta; class Magnoliopsida; order Solanales; family Solanaceae; genus Nicotiana; species Nicotiana knightiana. The sequence continues at coordinate 61,388 of ML432134.1, read as the reverse complement.
TTGATCTAGGTATGGTAGAATTTGATGTTATAATGGGTATGGATTAGTTGGCTTCTTATTATTCTAACTTTGATTGTAGATCAAAGATGGTTCAGTTCCAGTTTCCAGGGAAGCCAGTTCTAGAGTGTAAAGGTAATACTGCATCACAGAGAGGTAGGTTTATTTCCTATTATAAGGCATGGAAGATGATCATAAAGGGCTATATTTATTGTTTACCGTGAAAATGGTAATTAAAATTATACTTGATTCTGTGGTTCTAAAAATATGTGATTTATTTTAATACTAGTTGTTAGGAAATGGATGCTAAATATAAGTAAATAAAGTGTGATAATAATAAAGGAAAGTATTGATATGCAGACTGAGCTATTGAGAGACAGGTCCTCGAGCTGGTCGAAACAGGGCCTCCTGATCGAGCTTGAGTGCTTGCCAGAGGGTGATTGATGAAGGATTAACAGCTTAATGGGACTCGAACATGGCCTCTTAATGATCCACAATCAACAATAAGTGAATAACAATAAATGAAACACAATAAATGGAAGCGATGAATCAATGGACCAATTTGTAGAAAATGTTTGAGTTACAGAGCAGTGAATGTTGTTGTTCTTGTATTGAATATCTTGTGTCCTAGAAAATAACAAGGTCCCCTTTATATAGGAGGTGGAATCCCAACATGGTACATGTATAATGGTCAGGTACGGACTTGTACTATCTTTATAGGCGTTGTCAACTATAATCACGTGCCCTTTGGAATTTCCCACCTTCACTTGACGGTCATCGATTTTTACCCTACCTCGAGGTATATCGAACCCTCGGACTACCTCCTCGAGAGATGCACCTCAGGGTTGAACCTAGGATCCTGATCTGATATAATGGAGGTCGAGGCTCGGAAAGCCGTCGAAGCCTTAAAATTGGCCTTTCCTCGGTTTTACCGTATACAGATAGTCCCCGTGTTTCTTGGAATGAAAAGACAAGAATTGATTTTAATTCACCAACTTTTCAATGCTTACATCATCATGTCAGTCACGTCATGTAAGCGGCTGATGTGATAAGAGAGATGCCCAAAATCCACATTCTCATAGTTCTTGAAAAGACTCGAACTGATTAGGGGGTTGGCTGTCTTTTTGCTTTTCCAACGCGCACGGTTGGCCCCTATAAGTACTCCTTCTTCTGCCCCTTATCTTTCATTACTCCTTCCAGCCTTTAAAAAGATCCCCCATTACTTCTTTCTTGTATCCTTTTCTCAATCAGCTTTCTCTCGTTTCCTTTGACAATTTTCAGCAAAAATGACGAAGGCCTCCAGAACTATTCCCGGGAGGATACAACTTCCTCATCTTCATGTTCCTCTAAGGGTAAGGAAACGGTATCCCCAAGTCTTGAGGAATGCATCCCCGGACCCTGCGAAACAACCTCTGATCTTAAGGTCAACAATCTTTCTTCGAAGCTGGGGCGGTGTGAACCCATGTCTCGATATATTAGCCTAATAACAAACATCGAGAAGGTGAAGGCTGACTGGTGCTGGGGAGATGTGTTGTAAGTGGAAATTCCCTCTCGGGAGGAAGACATAACAACCCATAAAGCCGGCTTCCTTAGTGTATATACCTATCCATTTACCCTAGGCTCGGTAGAGCCGTCCTTGCCGTCGATAGACCCCGTCATTCTCGATTTATGCAGGCGATATCAAGTGACTCTTGGCCAAATTCATGCATAATTTTGTGTACTATTTTCATGATTACGGATTTTTCAAATATGGTCAACGGGATGACTTATACCCTCGACCACCTGATTAGAATATACAGTCCTCGACTTTATCAGGGTGGTCTGATTAAGCTTCAATGTCGTGCCACAAAGGTCTTCTTTGCTTGTACCGATAAAGACAGAGACAGAGGGTGGATGAGCCGCTCTGTTCGAGTTAGGACCACAGATCTGATTCCGGTCAAAAGGATGTCATTCCCTGAGGAATGGAACATGAACCATAACTTAATTCTTTAATTGAGATTTTTTCACTTTTCTTCGTACCAACTTACCCTTGAACTAACTCCCTTTAATGGTGCAGTTATTGCGTGGTACCCCGATGCGGTTAAGGATCTCTCGGGCTGGGTTTGCCAGCTTGATTTGACCTGCCCGTATGCTGAGCACGTATGGCGCGACCTGGCCAGGGGCCGATGGGAAGCTAAAAATCATAGTGGGACCTTCCCTCTTACAATACCTGAGTTCTTTAAAAGAGATATCCCTGAATATATTCTAAATTCTTGTGTTTATGTTTTGTGCTAATGCAGGCCTAGGGGAGGCCTCTTTGATGAGAGAAGAACCGCCTGGGGAAGCATATACCTCAAAACCAAATAAGGAGAAGAATAGCAAAGGGATATCGCCGACTGAATCTTTGAAGGCAAAGAGGGCTAGAGTGCAAAAGTCTAAGGCTGATTCCGTGGCCTCAAATGAGAAAAATGATCCCCCGATAATGTCCGGGGGAAGTGCAAGAGTAACTGCTTCGGTTTTGCTGAGCCAATGACTGTTAAGCTGAGGGCTTATAAACTAGCAGTCGATGATGCCATCCTACCTCGGGATGAAAAGGCTTTCGAGGGTGGCTCGGATGATGTACCTGAGCCGGTTGACAGCCAAAATATTCCCGAGCTGAAGAGCACTCGGTAGATGAGTTACGAGAGCCCAATTGTGAGACGAAGGCCCTAATCACTCTAGACGGGGTTATTGATGTGGTGATTCTCCACCGATTCCAACATTTTCCCCGAGGGAGATACAGGATGCCCATAAATTGAAATCTTCCGATGCGGGGGCGCCTATCGGAGGGAAGGCCGTAATTGACGGGCTCTTAACACCTCGCTCATTTTTGAGGAAGCCGAGAGGCTCTGCAAACAGGTAATTTTTTCGTTGATTTCTTCGAGCTTTGATCATCATTTATCTGACACTCCTTCCTTTATGCTTCAGGAGAAAGTGCTTTATAATCGGGCCACTGCCAAGTTTCAGGCTGAGTTGACCCATTTCCAAAAGGGTGGAATGAACGCTTGACCTCCGAGCTCATTTAGAAACAGTATCTCGGGAATAAAGCGATATTTATGAGCAGGTAACATAGCCTTCGAGTGTTTTGGTTTTGTTCTTGCCCTATCTCAGAACTTAACACTTTCCAGCTGATCTTTCCAGCTTAAGGAGAAATATGCCTTGACACGGGAAGGGTTTAGAGCCAGGGATGCTGAGATCCTTGGACTTAAGCAGTGTGTGAACAAGATAACCTCTAAGAGAGATAACCTCCAAGGAAAGTTATCCCTGATTGAGCATCGTCTTCGGGATGCAAGGGCGGAGAGTAATAAGTATAAGGACCTTTATGTTGAATCGGTCACCGCGCTATCTTCAATCAAGGCTGAAGCTGATGCGCTCAATAACTCGTACAAAGATGATGTTGCTGTTGCAAATGCCTAGGCCATGAAAGCATCTGAGCAGGCCGAGCTTGAGCTTGACCGAGCCTTGGAGCATGCCCGATTAAGATAGCGGAGGCAGGCTCTCGAGGATATGCATGGAGGGGCCCTCAATTTGTCTGCTGATATCTAGAGGGTGAAGACCCTAGAAGAGGAATTGGTAGCCCTGCTTGCTTCCGAAGATGATTCGAGCAGTGGCTCAAAAGATGATGAAGATAAAGGCGAAGTCCCCAAGGGGGAAGAGGCCGTTGAAGACCTGGGGACTGAGGGCCAAGTCGCTGAAGGTATAAGCTCCAAGGGAGCCGTTGGAGGCACAGCCCGACAGTAGATTAGGTTTTCATTTGTTATTTTTCCTTGTGTTAAGGCTCCGACTTTGAGCTTTGTAAATATGCTTTGTGAACCTTTATCATATACAAAGGACTTTTAGTTACTCCTTATTTTTTCTTTGTTTCTTGGAATAGATTTTGATGCTTGTTGACGATTAGTCAGATATGTTGGACTTTGAAATGAAACCCTTGGGGTTATAAATTGTCCCTGGGGATTTTTAGGTTGGCCCGTGGGCTCTTATGCATTGGGTCGGTATGACCTTTATCATGGCTGGCGCTTAGGCTCTTACACATTGGGTTGGTAGGACCTTTAGTGTGGCTAACCGTTTACTGCTCAGTCCTCGAGTCGGATTTCGACACGAGCTCATCGACCCTTAGGTTTTTTTTAAATTTGGCCCTGAGGCTCTTTAGGTTGGCGCTTAGGCTGTTACACATTGGGTCGGTACAACCTTTAGTGTTGCTGATGCTTAGGCTCTTACGCATTGGGTCGGGGGTATGCCTTTTTAGGGGTCCTACAAGTTCCATATATAGCCTTGACTTTGATATCGTTATTATGCCTTTTTAAGGTCTTACAAATTTGTACATGCGTTGCTTGAGGTCTTACAAGTTTGTACATGCGTTGCTTGAGGTCTTACAGGTTTGATATTTCCTTTATTGAGGGCTTATGAGCTCAAAGTTGCCGGCCCTGAGGTCTTGTGACTTCGAGTTTTTGATGTTGCCTCATTTAGAGCTTATAAATTTGAACATGCCTCGTTGAGGTCTTACAGATTTGACGTTGCCTCATTGAGGGCGTACGAGCTTGAAGTTTCCTGATTGAGGTCTTACTGCTTCGATTTTTGATAGCTTGATGGGCCGACTATTGAGGACAGTTCTCGAGTTGTGATTATGCCTTTTTAAGGTCTTACAAATTTGATATTTCCTCATTGAGGGCTTATAAATTTGAAAATGCCTCAATGAGGTCTTATAGATTTGATGTTGCCTTATTGAGGGTTGATGTGTATGATGTTGCCGGCCCTGAGGTCTTATAGCTTTGATTTGTTGATGGCTCGATGGGGTGACTATCGATGACAGTCCCCGGGACATCGAAAGTTTTTGGCTTTGGATCCATTCCTTGTGAAAATAGCAAACTTTTTGATGTTGCCTCATTGAGGTCTTATAAACTTGATGTTGCCTCATGGATGTCTTACATTGTTGATATTGCCTCGTGGAGGGCTTACATTGTTGATATTGCCTCGTGGAGAGCTTACATTGGTGATATTGCCTCATGGAGGGCTTACATTGGTGCCTCATGGAGGACTTACATTGTTGATACTGCCTCGCGGAGGGCAAACATTGGTGCCTCATTGAGGGATTATGAGCTCGAAGTTGCCGGCCATGAGGTCTTACAACTTCGTGTTTTTGATGTCTGTCCCCGAGTGTTCGGGAAATTTCTGGCCCTGGAGCCATTTTTTGTGAAAATAGAAAACTACTTTGAAGCGTGAAGTGTTTTGATGATAAACGATTCTCCTTCAATTACTTGGTACAAGTATACATGTTTTCACTATCGAGGGTTCTATTATTCTACGTGGACACGGCTCATTCCACCGTTTGGTCCTATACATCATTCTCATCTGGAGACCCTATTTGGCATATTTCAGTTTCTTCGAAGAGGTGATCTCCCGGGGGGATGCCCCTCAGCATTTGAGGTTGATCAAAGAGAAGCCTTGAATACTTTATGACTTCTCCTTAGGTAGCATATTGATGTTGCCTCTTTAAAAACTTCGTCGGTAAAACCCATTTGGGATAAAATCTGATATGAGGGAAAAAGAGCTCAACGCATGCTTTAAAACCTAAGGACTTCGAGTCGAAGGTTGCTGCAGTGTCTTCCGTCGGACACCTGTAAAAAATTAGTGTGAAGCACAAAATGAACAGGGAGAAGGTTATACCTTAGCGATAATAACGTTTAAGCATTGATATGTTCTAATTGTTTGGAAGTTGCTCGCCTTCCATGGTGCCGAGTTTGTAGGACCCTTTGCCGATTACTCCGAGGATGCAATACGGTCCTTCCCCGCTCGGGCCTAGATTCCTTCATTAGGGTTTCGAGTGTTTAGGGTCACTTTCCTTAGGACTAAGTCCCCGACTCAAAAATATCGGAGGTTTGTTCTCCTATTATAGTATCTTTTGATTCTTTTATTTTTGGGCGGCCATACGGACCAGTGAAGCTTCTCGCTTTTCATCTAATAGTTCGAGGGCTGTAGTCATGGCCTCATTGTTTGAGTCCTCGGTGGCATGTCGGAATCTAGCGCTTGGCTCTCCGGCCTCGACCGGTGTCAAATCCTCGCACCCGTATAGCAAAGAAAATGGCGTCTCTCCTGTGCTCGATTTAGAGGTTGTCCGATATGCCCATAGCACCTCGGGTAGCATTTCTCTCCATTTTCCCTTCGTATTTTCTAACTTGTTTTTCAAATTTTGAATGATGGTCTTGTTTGTGGACTCAGCCTGACCATTTGCACATGGGTGGTAGGACGTTGATTGGATCCTTTTGATTTTGTGATCCTCGAGAAACTTTGTTACTTTGCCTCCGATGAACTGATTCCCGTTATCGCATGTTATCTCGGAGGGGATCCCGAATTGGCACATGATGTGATCCTAGATGAATTCGATGAATTCTTTTTCTCTTATCTTCTCTTAGGCCTGCGCTTCCACCCATTTTGAGAAATAGTCAGTCATAAATAGAATAAATCGAGCTTTACCTAGCGCCGTTGGTAGGGGACCGACGATGTCCATTCCTCATTTCATGAACGACCATGGTGATAAGACTAAATGTAGCTGTTCACCGGGTTGGTGGATCATTGGTGCAAATCTTTGACACTTGTCACATTTTTGGATAAATTCTTTTGTATCCCTTTCCATGTTGTCCCAATAGTAACCTGCTATGATCACTTTTTGAATTAAGGAATCGGCACCAAGTTATTTCCGCAGGCGCCCTCGTGGATTTCTCGGAGCACATAATCAATGTCTCCTGGTCCCAAGCATACTGCTAGGGGCCCATCGAAGGTTCTTCTGTATAGAGTTCCATTCTCGTCGAGTGAAAATAGAGTTGCTTTGGTTTGAAGGGCCCTTGATTCTTTTGGGTTTGTGGGTAGCTTCCCACTTCCCAAATAATCGATGTACTTATTTCTCCAATCCCATGTTAGGCTGGTGGAGTTGATTTCGGAATGGCCTTTATTTAATCACTAATTTTGATAGGTGAACAACAACCCCGGGGAGTATGTCATCTTCCTCAAGGGATGATCCCAGGTTTGCGAGTGCATCGGCCTCACTGTTTTCTCTTGAGGTATGTGGACCAGATTCCATTCTTTGAAATGATGCAAAGTGACTTAAAGTTTGTCTAAGTATCGTTACATCCTATCCTCTCGAACCTCGAAGCTCCTATTTTCCTGATTAACTACCAGAAGAGAATCACATTTTGCTTCGATGACTTCCGCTCCTAGGCCTTTGGCCAATTCGAGACCTCCAATCATAGCCTCATACTCAGCTGTGTTGTTAGTCATTTTTGCCATTTTTATAGATTGTCTAATCATGCCACCCGTAGGTGGCTTCAGAACTATGCCGAGCCCGGATCCTTTCACGTTCGAGGCACCGTCGGTGAATAAGGTCCATACCCCTGATGATGTGCCCGTTTTTAGTACAAGTTCTCTTTCTACCTCGGGCACAAGGGCGGGCGTAATGTCGGCCACGAAGTTTGCCAAAATTTGGGACTTGATAGCTGTTCGGGGCTGATATTCAATATCATAACCCCCGAGTTCGATGGCCCATTTGGCCAGTCGTCTTGATAATTCACGTTTATGCAATATATTTCGAAGAGTATATGTTTTTTAAACACATATACGATGACATTGAAAATAAGGCTTCAATTTTTGAGATGCACTTATTAATGCAAGAGCTAATTTTTCTAAGTGTGGATACTTGGTTTCAGCATCTCCCAGCGTTCGACTCACATAGTAGATAGGGAATTGCGTACCTTGCTCATCTCGAACCAACACGCCACTTACCTCTACCTCGGACACTACTAAGTGCAAGTATAGTGTTTCATCCTCCTTAGGGGTGTGGAGCAAAGACGGGTTTGAGAGATACCGCTTTAACTCCTCCAAGGCGTGCTGGCACTCAGTAGTCCACTCAAAGTTATTTTTCTTTTTGAGTAGGGAGAAAAAGTGATGGCTCCGATCTGATGACCTCGAGATGAATCGTCCTAATGTCGCTATCCGTCCGGTTAGCCACTGTACGACCTTCACATTGTTCACCATTGTGATTTCTTTGATGGCCTTGATTTTGTAGGGGTTAATTTCAATCCCCCTGTTTGATACTATGAAGCCTAAAAATTTTGCAGAACCTACACCGAAGGCGCATTTCTGGGGGTTGAGCTCCATGTTGTAGATTCTAAGGATGTCGAAAGTTTCCTGCAAATGAGTCAAATGGTCCTTATTGCGCATGGACTTAAGTAGCATGTCATCAATGTAAACTTCCATGGATTTGCCTATTTGATGTTTGAACATCTTATTAACTAAGTGTTGGTACGTGACCCCTGCATTTTTTAGCTCGAAGGGCATTACATTGTAGTAGTATGTCCCATACTTTGTGATGAACGAAGTTTTTTCCCTATCCTCGGGGTTCATTTGAATTTGATTATACCTGGAGTAGGCGTCGAGAAAGGTGAGAATATCAATTAAGCGATCGATGTTGGGCAACAATAATGAGTCTTTACGGCATGCTTTATTTAAGTCTTTATAATCAGCACACATTCTTAATTTGTTCCCTTTTTTGGGAACTACTACTACATTGGACAACCATTCGGGATATTTTACTTCCCTGATGGACCCTATTTTGATGAGTTTCGTTACCTCGTCTTTGACAAACACATATTTTACCTCGGACTGAGGCCTCCTTTTTTGCTTCATCTATTTGAACCTGGGGTCGACACTTAGCTGATAGGTGGCTATTTCCGATGGGCTCCCTGTCATGTCTAAGTGGGACCAAGCAAAGCAATCAATGTTCTTTATAAGAAATTGAGTGAGTTTCTTTCTGAGTTCCGGAGTTAATCCTGTTCCCAGGTATACCTTTCGGTCTGGGAGATGTTCCATCAAAACAGCTTGCTCCAGTTATTCGACCGTTGATTTTGTCGCGTCTGATTCTTTGGAGGAAATGAATGTTCGAGGAGTGAGGAAGTATTCTTCATCATCCTCGGGGACCTGTATTTCTTCTGACCCATCCAAGGTGGAGGATATGGGTGTCGGTGACATGTCGTGTACTGCGAACATTTCTTTTGCCGTATGATGCTCTCCATATATCGTTTTTACACCATCTTTTGTGGGTAACTTCATCATTTGATGAAGAGTTGATGGAACTACCCTTATGTTATGTATCCACGGCCTTCAAAGCAAGGAATTGTATCTTATGTGACCTTCTATGATGTGGAACTTGGTGTTTCGAACTGTACTGGATACGTCGACCGGGAGGATTATTTCCCCCTTCGTTGTCTCGCTTGCCATGTTGATTCCATTAAGGACTTGAGAGGTGGGTATGATTTGATCGAGCAGTCCAGGCTGCTGCACCACCTTCAATCTGATTATGTTGGCCGAGCTACCTGGGTCCACGAGCACACGTTTAATTTGAATGTTATCCAAGAGAAAGGAAATTACCAGTGCATCATTGTGTGGTTGAGACAAAGTCCCAAAGTTTTCTTCACTGAATGCAAGAGTGTCCTCGAACACATAGTTCCGGGTTTGCTTTTCTGTTTTGATGGATACTTTTGTTCGCTTGACAATGGGCCACTGCGGGATGCAATCCCTCAAATGATCATGCGGATGACGTGTTATGGTTTCTCTACTTCGTTTTTCTTGTTCACCTCTCTCTCTCTCTAAATTGGTTCTTAGCTCGGTCAATGAGGAACTCTCGAAGGTGCCCCTTGCTAATGAGTCGGGCTACTTCTTCTCGGGGCTATCTGCAATCCTCGGTCCTATGACCTTCAGTGCCGTGATATTTGCATATCAATTTAGGGTTCCTTTGAGAAGGATCTGATAGCATGGGTTTCAGCCACCTGGTGTCTTTGATCATACCTATGGCTGATACAATGTCTAAAACATCAATATTGAAGTTCTACTCAGATAGCCGGGGTGCCTCTACCAGCCCTGTGTGCCTGTTGAACCCGTCTTTGTTCACGAGTCCCCTAAGATTCTGGCCCCGATCAATCCTTCGATCACTCTGAGGTATACTGCACCTCGGGATATTTCTTCGATTTTCTATATACAATTGATACTTTTCATTGTTTGGCCTTTCTGGTGTCTGTTTGACTCGAGGAGCCATTTTCGGTGGTGCTGTACTTGGAGTTTTTTTACTGCTTTGTAGCTGAGCAATAGCCACTTGTTATGCTTGAAACATCTCAAAAATGACATGAAAGCTAAGGTCTCTTTCCTTTTGAGCAGGGGCTCTTCGTGCTTCATGTTGGTCACCTTCGCGCACACTTCCGTTTGTATGAGATCTTACATCGACATGCTGAGTGTTGCGTGAGCCTTCATCAACGGGGATTTGTACTGGTGCCCCTTCAGGGTTTTGCGGTGGTACACCGGCGGCTGAAGCAGCTGCATCGTTCTGTCCATGATCCTCAAGACTGTTGTTTTCATGTGCATTCACTGAGTTATATATTTTCTTACCTGAAATTGAAGATTCTTGGACAAGAAAAAGTGTAAAGGATAACTTGTGTTTTTGGAAAACCAACACTAAAACAATCACTATTATTTTTAGCCCCACGGTGGGCGCCAAACTATTTGCCGTCAAAATGGTAAGTACAATTATACTTGATTCTGTAGTTCTAGAAATATGTGATTTATTTTAATACTAGTTCTTAGGCAATGGATGCTAAATATAAGTAAAGAAAGTCTGATAATAATAAAGGAAAGTATTGATATGCAGACCGAGCTATTGAGAAACAGGGCCTCGAGCTGGTCGAAATAGGGCCTCATGATCGAGCTCGAGTGCTTGCTAGAGGGTGATCGATGAAGGATTAAAAGCTTAATGGGCCTCTAAGATGGCCTCTTAATTATCCACAATAAACAATAAGTGAATAACAATAAGTGAAACACAATAAATGGAAGCGATGAATCAATGGAGCAATTTGTAGAAAATGTTTGAGTTAGAGAGCAGAGAATGTTGTTGTTCTTGTATTGAATATCATGTGTCCTACAAAATAACAAGGGTACATTTATATAGGAGGGGGAATCCCAGCACGGTACATGAATAATTATCACAACGAAATACAACTGGTACAACTATTTATTGGTCCGGTACGGATTTGTACTATCTTTGCAGGCGTTGTCAGCTATAATCACGTGCCCTTGGGAATTTTCCGCCTTCACACGACGGTCTTTGATCTTTACCATGCCTCGAGGTATATCGATCTCTCGAACTACCTCCACGAGGGATGCACCTCGGGGTTGAACCCTTGGATCCTGCTCTAATACAATCAAGGTCGAGGCTCAGAATGCTGTCAAAGCCTTAAAATTGGCCTTCCCCGGTTTTACCATATACATTTATCACTTAGTTTGGGTACAGGATGTGAAAGCAGAGTCACCGACCCTTTAGTCTATCCCCCTAGTTAATGAATTTCCCTATGAACTTGCAGGCCTTCCGCCAGAGCAGGAGATTGAGTTTGCTATTGACATCTATTTATCCTTATAGAATGGCACATGAAGAGTTGAGAGAGTTTAAAGAAAAGCTAAGGAATTTTCTTGAAAAAGGCTTTATCACACCCAATACATCACTGTGGGGAGCACCTGTGCAATTTGTGAGAAAGAAATATGGTTCCTTGCGGATGTGTATTGATTATAGACATTGGAATAAGGCAATGATCAAGAATAATTACCCCTCTATTGAGGATTGATGATTTATTTGATCAGTTCCAGGGTGCCAGGTGTTTCTCGAAGATAGACTTGAGGTCGGGGTACCATCAGGTAAGGATTAGAGAGAAGGATATTTATAACATAGCATTCAAGACCAGATACGGGCACTTCGAGTTTCCTATTATGTCGTTCTGTTTAACCGATGCCCATCGGTATTTATGGGCTTGATGAATCATGTGTTCATATCCTTTCTAGATCTATTCATGATTGTATTTACAGATGATATTTTTGTTTATTCTCGTTAAAAAGATGAGCATGCAAATCATTTGCGTACTGTGCTCAGAGTTCTACAAGAAAGGAGGTCGTACGCATAATTCTCTAAATGTGAATTCTGGTTGTATTTTTTAGCTTTCCTTGGACATATTTCAGATTAGGACATCTGTATTGACACACAGAAGATTGAGACAGTGAAGAATCGGCCTAAACCCACGACAACGACAGAGGTTCGTAATTTCCTGGGTTTAACAGGTTATTACAGGAGATTTGTACAGGGCTTTTGTTCCCTTTTAGTACCATTGAAAAAGTTGACTCAGAAAGAAATTAAGTTTCAATGGACTGATGCTTTTGAGCAAAGTTTCTAGGAATTGAAGGACACATTGACTTCAGCACCGGTTCTGACACTCCCAAAGGGGACCGATAGTTATGCTATCTATTGTGACGCTTCATACATTGGATTGGTTTGTGTACTGATGCAGCATGGCAAGGTTGTAGCGTATACTTCTAGAAAACTAAGAAAGAATGAGAAGAATTACCCAACCCAAAATGTAGAGTTAGCCGCGGTGGTTCATGCACTAAAGATGTGGAGGCACTATTTGCATCGAATTCATGTTGATATCTATACGGATAATAAGAGCCTTCAATATGTCATCAAGCAAAAGGAATAGAATTTACGTCAGAGGCGATGCTTGGAGTTACTGAAAGACTATGATGTTGATATTTTATTGTCATGACCCAAACCGATGGGCCATGACGAGTGCCCGAGTCCTACGTGTTGAACACCCCTAAGAACATTTCTAAGATATAAACATGAACTAAGGTTAGGTCGTGAATAACATCTATCAATAAACTACTGAATTACGTGAATAACATACGTGAGGAAAACATGTCCAAAAGTCATATATACATATACGTGTGGAATACGATAAGGCGAGCCGACAAGGCTGCTATAGACAACTATATATCCAAAACTAGAAGCCAACAAGGCCACATACTATTCAACTATACATGACTATCTACAGACCTCTAATAGAGTGTACAACTGTACAACGGATGGGACAAGTCCCCGTCATACCCATATGTGTATACAAACACATCGGACCAAAACTCAAAGCAGCTCCGGATCAAATGGAGCACACCAACTCTCGCTGATTAAGGGTACTAAGAAAGGGGACCATCTGCCTGTCTACCTACACCTAGGGGCATGAAACGTAGGCCCCGGGAAATAGGGGCATCAGTATGAATAATGTACTGAGTATGTAAGGCATGAAAATCAGTACATAAAAGACATAAAGGAAATGTGAAGTAAATAATTCCACCTGTAAGTCTAAATAACTTTGTGAATCCTGAAAAAATTTTAATGTCATGCATATGCGTGTAAATGTCATAACATGCATAGTTATATGAGTAAATAACATCATCAAGCATGTGAGGGCATCCCATCATATCATCTCGACCTCTGTGGGTGAAATCATCAATGTATACTAGCTGATCAGGTGGTGGTGCGTATATAATGGTGTAACCTTTTCCCATATCCCATATACATATAATATACGCATATATAACCCCGTCGAGTCATGGGTTAATGTACATATATAAATAAATGAAATGCATAAGAATTACGTTAATAAGATTACTTGGAATGTCATAAGACCAATATGTCTTCGGATAAACTTTATCAACTACGTATTTTTCTGAGACCCATGAATGAAATATATAATAAGACACATGGGAAATCAAGACTATAAGCATCCCTAGTGCTTCGATGAATAGAGGCATTTATGAAAGTTGTGTGTTTACTCATTTCATTTGTATCGTATGGATTATACCAAAAGGAAAGAAGGGATAGCCTTAACATACATGAACCAGTTCTCTTGAAAATCCCTCTAACACACGCCAATCTTGACGTGACACTTAATGGCGAGATCAAAATAGGGAAAAATATTTCTAATATTCTTGAGAAAGATTGCACCATACTTCCTTAGAATCGCAAATCTCACGTTGTTATAGTATTAAGCAGTCTGGTATGAATTTTGTTAAAGCAAATCACATTGCAATGTAGATTATATATAAGCATCTCTCTTTGTGAATTTGAGAGGTCTTTTACCTTAGTGGGTGTGGGTCCCACTTAGGTGATGACTTAGCCAAAAGTTTCTCTAAATGTGGAAACTTGTTATGTGAATAAAGAGTCGCTAATTGGGGTGTTGCTGCCACGTTGGGGGGATTTACCACCCAATAATTATCCAAAAATTCCTTAATTAACTTGTTAATAATCAACTAAACTAATAATTAACCAATTACCCACATAATTAAGAATTATCTCGAATTACTTAAAATACTAATCACTTTTAACACACTTTATACACCTTGATATCAGGGTCATGTGGTACCTTGCATGTCACTAGTCCATAAATACGGGGTATTATAGCTTGGACCATATTTTATCCCAAATTGATAACCTTCAACGAAACTCATTTTCTTTGATATGTTTACCCTCTAACCTTCACGGTACTTACTTATGACCTGTTATAAATAGCATAAATTCTTATAACCTCAAAAATAATCTCATTCCTGAGTCTACGTCAATTAACTTATGACGAAATTTTAACGTACGGAAACGTGAAATGTAACATCCTTCACCCCTTAGAAAAATTCATCCTCGAATGATTAACTCCCCGGGATCTATATAAATTCTGGAAGAGTCGCCTTTGTAAAAGTACTACTATTAAACCTTCCTGTAGAAAACTCAGTAATTTAATGCCACATATTTCCACAATCATCAATCACAATAATGACCTCACACGACCAACAAAAATAATTAACACAAGAATCCATACTCGTACCTTAAGGTTGTGATGTCTCAGCCAGAACCTTCTTTAGAAAAGGAAACAAGTGAGGGTATCTAGACTTCATATCTCTTCGGCTTCCCAAATCATTTCTTCCACATTATTGTTTTTCCAAAGTACTTTCACTGAAGCTGCTACGTCTTTAGTCCTCAATCTCCGAACCTGTCTATCTAGTATAGCAATGGGAGTTTCCTCATATGATAGCTGCTCTGTGACTTGAACGTCGTCAACTGACATGACTCTGGAAGGATCTTCGATACATTTACAAATCATGGACACATGAAAGACTGGATGTACAGACTCAAGTCAGAAGGCAAGTCTAACTCGTATGCTACCTGGCCTACCTTGTGTATCATCTTATATGGTTCAATGTACCGAGGGCTAGGTTTCCCTTTCTTACTGAACCTCATAACACCTTTAATTGGTGATACCTTTAGGAATACCCAATCATCAACTTGAAACTCCAAGTCTCATTGTCGATTATCCGGATAAGACCTCTGATGGCTTTGAGCTGCTAATAGCCTTTCCTATATAAGCTTAATCTTCTCAATTTCCTGTTATACCGACTCTAGTCCTACTAACTTAGTTTACCCAACATCGAACCATCATATGGGAGACCTACACTTTTATCCGTAAAGAGCTTCGTATGGAGCCATCTGAATACTAGAATGATAACTATTATTATAGGTGAACTCAATAAGCGGCAGATGATCATCCCAGCCACCCTTGAAATCTATTACACAAGCCCGTAACATATCCTTTAGTGACTGAATAGTACGCTCAACTTGTCCATCTTTCTCGGGATGAAATGTCGTACCAAGACTTACCTGAGTCCTCGTCCTTTTTGGAAGGACCTCCAGAAATTAAATGTAAACTGAGCACCTCTATACGAGATAATATATATAGGGACACCATTAAGTCTATATCTCCTTAATGTACGGAATATGTAGTCCTAATGGAATGATTTTGTATGTCTATCAACAATCACCCATATAGAATTGAACTTACACTGGGTACAAGGTAACTCTACGATGAAATACATATTGATTACTTCCCACTTCCAAGTCAGAATCTCTATAGACTGCAATAATCCACCGGGTTTTTATGCTCAATATTTACGTGGTGATACTTAGTTCACTGAGCAACAAACTCCGCTATATCATTTTTCGTTCTTTCCCCCAATATATTTCCATGATATCATGATACATCTTTATTGCTCCTAGATGGATAGAATAACGAGAATAGTGAGTTTCTCCCATAACCTGTCGACACAGCTGTTTAACCAAAGAATTATACCCTTTGACTAAAGCTTATTTTTAATATGAATATGGGTTACTGATAATCAAGGTAATGAAGAAAAATTAATAATAGATAGTATTGCAGAAATATAAAAAACCAAAGTTAATTGTATTCGAGAATCAGATGCCTTTACAAGCTGTATTCCCCTCCCTTATATAGGAGATTCTTATAACGTACGACTCTTGCTATGGTTACTCATTAATGACTAATTATGACATTAATGAGGCATTACAAAGGATAACGGTAATTGAGGTTCGGTTATATAACATTCGAGTAATCAATTGTGGTCCTTGAATCTGCCCATAGCTTTATCTAGATTCATTCTGACCGCCTCTCTCCCATTTTGATCAAATTGAGTTTCCCGTGGATGATAAGTTTGTGGATTTACTGAACTGTGCCTCTTTGTACCGTACCCCTTCAAAGAATCACATCCAGCTGTCACGTTTTACTGTGTCCACGTGACTGGCTGAGTTGTCAAAATATGGCTTACGTGTGAAACTCTTTTTCACCAATATAGATAGTCCCCCCACTTACCATATATTTAACGATTAATATTTGGTTAGTGGACATTCATTTATGGCAGGAATATTTTGCCACCACTTTTCCTTGAATCATTGTATCCTTCTCTGCACCTTAGGCGTCATTTGTCACTTCCATTTAATTCTTATACCACGTGTCCTTTTCGGATTGATTCTACATTTACTCGACACATTTTAGGGCTTTTTGCGGCTGTGCCAGTCCCGAAGTGACATCTTCAATTATGACTTTTCATCATTATTTTCCTTTCTCTTCATGTTCCACGGTTGTCTCCAAGTATAAATACCTGTTTTATTTTATTTTCTTCCACGAAACACTTTTCTAACTTTTTCTTTTGTAAATAATTTTCTTCTTTACCTTTTTAAACATGTCTTCTACAACATAACCTGAAAGAGTAATAGATATTGAAAGTTTAGCGCCATCTTCTGCTCCGACTAGGAGTCGGAGGGGTGGTATACTTAGAAGTCTAGGATCCACTCCTTTGAGGGGCTCCTCTTCTTCTCAGATAGTTCCTCCTCCTTCCACTAAATCTCCAGTTTCTGTGAGATTTAGGGTTTCTCGGTCTTTGTCTAGAGGTAGAGGCAAACTCCTTCATGAACCCGGAGTCGATGAAATTGTCCCTGCTGAGTTTGTTTTTGCCAGGAATAGTCAAGTTATAGATCAGTGTTCTTCTCTTGATAGTGTCGAAAGATACCCAACCTTTATAACCGAGGGTCAGATTTCCCTTGTTCGTAGGGAGTGCTTTTGGAGGTCTGACTTTCCTGTCTATATTCCGAATAGTAATCAAAGAATAACGTCTTACAAGACGGTATATTCTTTTTTTATACGTATCATTTCACTTTGGGGTTTAGACCCACCATTGACCCAATTATAATTGAATTTTGCAATTTTTTCAATATTTGCTTAGGACAAGTTGGACCGCTTGTGTGGAGAGTTGTCGCATGTTTTAGGAGTTTGGCTTCTTTAGCCTCGGTTGTTCAGAATAATTTTATGATGTCCAGTGTAGAATTAGGCTTGAATTGGCGAAAGTTAGTTTTTGGCGATTTCCGGTTGGCAGTGGAAAATAGGCTATCGAGGTTGGAATGGAATTCCGGAAGTTGGAGCAGGTTCGTAATGTCATTTTGGTTATGTCTGCAAAATTTTAGGTCAATCGGAGGTGTTTTGGTTGGTTTCGACGTAGTTGGAAAAATTTGGAAGTTTCAAAGTTCATAGGCTTGAATTTGATGTGATTTTGGTGTTGTTGCATTTTTCTGGTGTTTCGAAGGCTCGACTAAGTTTGAATGATGTTATGGGATATGTTGGTATGTTTGGTTGAGGTCCCGAGGTCCTCGAGTGTGTTTCGGATGGTTAACGGATCAATTTTTGGTTTTGGAACTTGGCTGGTTTGCTGGTGTTTTTGCTGTAGAGTTTTACTCTATGCTTTCGTGGAGGGGGGCTCGCTATACCATAGAGTGTTTGGTGGAAGGGGCCCAATTGTTCTATGTGTTCACGGGCGAAGGGGTGCGAATGCGGAGTGTTGATCTGGGTGGTCATCGCGAACGCGGGGGTGTGTGCGTGTTCGCGTAGAGTTGTGAGCCTTTTGGGGACCCCAGGGGTATTGGCCTATGCATTCGCAGGTCAGAGGGTGCGTTCGCGAAGGCCTGGGGTAGCAGTGCTTCGCAGTCTTGAGCCCGCGTTCGCGTAGAGTTAAAGTAGTGGCCTGTTGGATGTTCTATCCGAACGCGGTCCTAGTGACGCGTTCGCGATGAAGAAATATTTTAGCTGGGAAGAATGTTTTAAAAGGCATGAGGTGCGAATTGGCATATATTTTCCTCCATTGTTGCATGCGAGTTGAGAGCTATTTAAGAGGGATTTGAAGGGAAATAAAGGGAATCACTTGGAGGTAAGGTTTTCAACTTAATAACTCGTTTTTATGTCAATTACTAAGTGATTAAACCATAAAATTTCTGGAAATTGAACCAAAGTTAGGGAAGAAGGGTGCACGGAAAATTATTTTTCTTTTGATGACTTGAGTGGGCAATTGTGGTCCGATTTTGATGTTCTTGGTATGTACGGACTCGTGGGAGGATAAGGGTTCTTTTGAGGTAATTTTTATCGGATTCTAAGACGTGGGCCCAGGGCTCGGGTTTGGCCGAATTTCGAGATTCTTGTTTAATTTGATGATTTTCGATTGGGTTGAGTTCCTTCGATATATATTGATGATGTTAAAATAGTTTTGGCTAGACTCGGTGTTATCGGGAGCCAATTTGAGGGGAAAGTGCATTGCGGACTAGGGTCGCAGCCTGGTAGAGGTAAGTAATGGCTATAAATCTTGTCCTGAGGGTATGAAACCCCAAACTTCATATTTCTTACTGTTTCTAGAATGGCGCACATGTCGGATGAGAAGTACGTGGCACATACTGAATTTTGGATTGGAATAGTTCCTCTCCGCAGCGACTAATGAGTTGCAAATTTACTCAAAACCTTATGTTAATTATGTTCTAAAGAGCTGTGTAATATTTGGGTTGTGAGCCATGTTTGGGACCTAGTGCCGATCTATTTTAACCCCTTGGGGGCTATTTTACTTATATTCTCACTACTTGAAAATATGATTTTTCACTCAGTCTTTCTTGTGAAATTGTTGAGACTCCTATTTGATGATATTACGATTTCTTGAAATGAAATACTAATTGGGTTGAGAACCCCATTTTATTTATGGCCCGAGTGGCATGTTGAGAGTGTCTGACTGAGTGCGGCCGAGGGCCAATGTTGTGAGGATATTTATGATATGAGACATGCCTAGAGCTTGAGAGTGATTGATGCCATGATTTGGTTGTTTATTTGGCGCTTGGGCTGAAGGAGCCCCTCCGAAGTCGAAGTCTGTGCACAACCCCAGTGAGCGCATGTACCTACTTAGTGCGAGTGCCGAGTGATGAGTGATTGGGAGGTATTAGTGACTGTGAGGTGCTGAGTGACTGTGAGGTGCTGAGTGACTGATTATGAGTGACTGTGAGGCATGACCGAGGGGCTGATTATGATACATGTTTTTTCCCGAGGGGCTACTGATGATTTTACTACTTTCACTCTGAGCTTATGAAATATGTTTTGCCCGAGGGGCCTCAATATGATTCATCTTATTTTTTTTATATACTAGACCTTTCGGTTGAAGTTGTTGAAAAATATAGATTTTAAAGGGGTTTTTCGGAAGTTGATTTTAAGGCATGACGATTTCATACATCTATGTTATCATCTGAAAGTAAGGTTGTGCCTCTTGTGATTTGATGACATTGATTTTATGTGTTCTTGCTGCTCAGACCTGATTTATTTTCATTACTAATGAGTTGGTGTACTCACATTACTCCCTGCACCTCTGTGTGCAGATTCAGGAGCAGACATCGAGCATTAGCCTTTATTCCGCAGCGGAGCCAGATTTGCAGGATATAAAGGTAGCTATTCACCGTCCGCAACATCTCTATTTTTCCCTCCCTGTTGTATCTTCATTTAATTCGGAGGTTTTGTATTATGACAGCATATTATGACTCATTCTTCTTGATGCTCATGACACGTTGGCTCCGGGTTTTGGGGTTAGCAGTATTGTATTATGATGACCTGCTTTATTGAGTAGTTTCTGTATATTTATGAAATGCTCAGATTTTGGAAATGGGATTTTAAAAGAAATTGTGAACATGTGATATATTGGCTAGCCTAGTTCCACGATAGGGTCCATCACGGTCGGCTTAGGTTTTGGGGTCGTGATAGTTTGGTATCAGAGCCCTAGGTTATATAGGACTCAACGGTCATGAGCAGGTTTAGTAGATTCTTGTGGATCGGTACGAAGACGTCTGTACTTATCTTCGAGAGGCTGCCGAACTTTTAGGAAACATTTCTATCTTTCTTGAACTCTTTCGTGCTGATCTATTGATTCTTGAAATCTGAACTTATGTTGTTTCATTCTCTAATAGATGGTGAGGACACGCCGCACCGATTAGAGTGACCAGTCACCGGCTAGACCAGCGAGAGGTCGAGGCCGCGGTCGAGGCCATGGTAGAGGTAGGGGGCCAGCCCGCGCAGCAGCTGGGGCAGTACCTCAGGATCCCCCTATCGATCATGATCAGGTTCCCGCCGATGGTGTCCCAGCGGGACAGGCTCAGGCACCAGTAGTGCTTATGGTTATTTCATGTCTTCAGGAGGCCCTGTCTCAGATATTGACAGTATGCACCAATTTGGCTCAGGAAGTCGCCATGTATTCTTCTGCCACTACAGCTCAGGCCGGGGGAGGCAATCAGACTCCAGCTGCCAGGGCACCTGAGCAGGCTGCACTGGGTATGTTCCTCAGTCCCACAGAGAGGAGCAGTGCAAGCAGGTTGAGAAGGTACGCCAGGGAGAGTTATCAGTTACTCAGTACGAGATGAGGTTCTCCGAGTTGGCTAGGTATGCTTCTGAGATTTTCCCTACTGATAGGGAGAGGGTGAGGAAGTTTGTGTATGGTCTTTCTTATCAGCTTCAGTTGCTTATGACTCGGGAAAGAGTATCGGGTGCTTAATTCGAGCAGGTTGTTGACATAGCTCGAGATATTGAGTCTGTTCACCGCCAGGAGCGGGAGGAGAGAGAGGCCAAGAGGCCTCGTGGTTCGGGCAGTTCCAGTAGTGCTCCATTCAGGGGACAATTTCAGCAGGGTAGGGGCCGTTCATTCAGGCCTCCTCGGTCAGGCCGTCCAACATATAGTGGTGCCTCCTCGGGGCAGGGTCCCCGTGGTTCTCAGTCAGGACGTACTTCATTTGGTGTCCTCCCAGCTCAGAGTGCAGCTCGAGCACCTCCCGTTCAGGGATCTTTTATGCATGAGTCTTCCAGTGGCCGTACAGGTGCTAGGGGTTTCTATCAGTCCCCGCCTCCAGCTCTAGGGAGTTGTTTTAAGTGTGGAGAGTTTGGGCACGGATGGAGGAAGTGTCCCCGCTGTTTCGGTGGATCTTCTCAGCAGAGGGGCCAACTCTCGACTTCAGCTCCAGTCACTTCACCACCCGCCCAGGTAGCCAGGGGTGGTGGTCAGTCAGCTAGAGGCCACCCTTGAGAGGGAGGTCGAGCAGGGGGAGGTCAGGCTCGCATGTATGCATTTCCATCCAGGCCGGATGCTATGGCCTCAAATGCCGTGATTGCGGGTATTTTTTCAGTTTGTTGTTGTGATTCCTTGGCTTTATTTGACCCTAGTTCCACCTATTCCTATGTTTCTTCATATTTTGTCGGTTTTTCTGGATATGCCCCGTGAGTCTCTAGTCACCTCTATTCATGTGTCGACTCCGGTGGGCGATACTATTTTTGTGGACCGTGTGTATCGGTCGTGCATTATATCTATTGGGGGTCTAGAGACCCAAGTGGACCTACTGTTACTCAGCATGGTCGATTTTGACGTGATATTGGGCATGGATTGGTTATCTCCGTGCCATGCTGTTCTTGATTGTCACGCTAAGACCATGACCTTAGCTATGCCGGGGTGTCCGAGGATTGAGTGGAGAGGTTCTTCCGAGTATATGCCTAGCAGTGTGATTTCTTACCTGAAGGCTCAACGTATGGTTGAGAAAGGGTGTTTATCTTATTTGGCCTTTGTGAGGGATGTTAGTGGTAAGACTCCCGCTATTGACTCAGTTCCTGTGGTCCGTGACTTTTCGGATGTGTTTCCTACAGACCTGCCAGGCATGCCACCTGAGAGATATTGATTTTGGTATTGACCTGGTTCCAGACACTCAGCCTATTTCTATTCCACCATATCGTATGGCACCAGCGGAGCTAAAGGAATTGATGGAGCAGCTTCAGGAGCTCCTGGATAAGGGGTTCATTCGGCCTAGTGTGTCACCTAGGGGTGCACCGGTGTTGTTCGTAAAGAAGAAGGATGGGTCCATGCATATGTGTATTGACTATCGGCAGTTGAATAGGGTTACGGTGAAGAACTGATATCCCTTGCCCCGTATTGATGATTTGTTTGGCCAGTTTCAGGGAGACAGAGGGTTTTCCAAGATTGATTTGAGATCTGGGTATCATCAGTTGAGGATTTGGGATTCCGATATTCTGAAGACCGCTTTTAGGACCAGCTATGGTTATTATGATTCTTGGTTATGTCATTTGGGCTGACCAATGCCCCAACTGCGTTCATGCAATTGATGAACAACGTGTTTCATCCTTATCTTGATTCCTTCGTTATTGTGTTCATTGATGACATACTGGTTTATTCTCGTAGCCAGGAAGAGCATGCTCATTATTTGAGAGTTGTATTGCAGAGGTTGAGGGAGGAGAAGCTTTATGCGAAATTCTTCAAGTGTGAGTTTTTGCTTGGTTCGGTAGCTTTCTTGGGGCACGTGGTGTCTAGTGAGGGGATTCAGGTTCATCCGAAGAAGATAGAGGCAGTGCAGAGTTGGCTCAGACCGTCCTCAGCTACAGAGATAAGGAGCTTCCTTGGTTTGGCAGGTTATTACTGTTGCTTTGTAGAGGGATTCTCTTCTATTGCTTCGCCTTTGACCGGATTTACCCAGAAGGGTGCTCTATTCATATGGTCTGACAAGTGTGAGGAGAGCTTTCATAAGCTCAAGTCAGCATTGACTACAACTCCAGTACTAGTTTTGCCTGCTGGTTTGGGTTCTTACACAATTTATTGTCTAGAGTTGGCTTGGGAGCGGTATTGATGCAGGATGGTAGGGTGATTTCCTACGCATCCAGACAGTTGAAGGTGCAGGAGAAGAATTATCCAGTGCACGATCTTGAGTTAGCTGCCATTGTTCATGCCTTGAAGATTTGGCGGCATTATTTGTATGCAGTGCATTGTGAGATTTTCACTGATCATCGCAGTTTGCAGTATCTGCTGAGGCAGAAGGACTTGAATTTACGTCAGAGGAGATGGTTAGAGCTCCTCAAGGATTATGACCTCACTATCTTATATCATCCCGGGAAGGCCAATGTAGTGGCCGATGCCTTGAGTCGCAGAGCAAAGAGTTTAAGGAGTTTAGCTTACCTTCCAGTAGAAGAAAATCCATTAGCCCTTGATTTTCAGGCCTTAGCAAGTCATTTGGTGAGATTGGATCTATCAGAGCCCCCGTGGGTGTTGGCTTGTGTAGCCTCCAGGTCCTCTCTTTACGATCAGATTAGAGCACACCAGTATGATGATCCACATTTGCTTGTTCTTCAGGACAAGGTCTGTCGCGGTGATGCCAGGGATGTGGTTACTGGTGATGATGGGTTCATGAGGATGCAAGGCTGGGTTTGCGTGCCCAACATAGATGGGCTTCGAGATTTGATTCTAGCAGAGGCTCATAGTTCGCAGTATTCCATCCATCCGGGTGCTGCAAAGATGTATCAGGACATAAGGCAGCATTATTGGTGGAGGAGAATGAAGAAGGATATTGTGGAGTTTATGGCTCGGTGTCTCAACTGTCAGCAGGTCAAGCATGAGCACCAGAGACATGGTGGATTGCTTTAGAGGTTTGATATTCCGGAGTGGAAGTGGGAGCGGATCACCATGGACTTCGTAGTTGGACTCCCACAAACTTCGAGGAGGTTTGATGCTATATGGGTTATTGTGGATCGGCTGACCAAGTCCGCGCACTTCATTCCTGTTGGTACTACGTATTCATCGGAGAGGTTAGCTGAGATTTATATCAGGGAGATTGTCCGATTGCATGGGGTTCCAGTTTCTATCATTTCCGACAGAGGCACTTAGTTCACATCTCAGTTCTGGAGAACCGTGCAGAGAGAGTTGGGTACTCAGGTTGAGTTGAGCACATTGTTTCATCCTCAGACCGACGGGCAGTCGGAGCGTACCATTCAGATTTTGGAGGATATGTTGCGTGATTGTGTGATTGACTTTGGTGGTTCATGGGATCAGTTTCTGCCACTAGCGGAGTTTGCATATAATAACAGCTATCAGTCGAGTATTCAGATGGCTACGTATGAGGCTTTGTATGGTAGGAGGTGTAGGTCTCCGGTTGGTTGGCTTGAGCCGGGCGAGGCCAGGCTATTGTGCACAGACTTGGTTCAGGATGCTTTGAGTAAGGCAAAGTTGATTCAGGAGCGGCTTCGCACGATGCAGTCTAGGCATAAGAGTTATGCGGACCGGCAGGTCCGAGATATGTCTTTCATGGTTGGGGATAAGGTGTTGCTGAAGGTGTCACCCATGAAGGGTGTTATGAGATTTGGGAAGAATGGGAAGCTGAGTCCCAGGTTCATTGGGCCATTTGAGCTACTTCAGAGGGTTGGGGAGGTGGCTTATAGGCTTTCTATGCCTCCCAGTTTATCGAGTATTCATCCAGTATTCCATGTTTCGATGCTCCGGAAGTATGTTTGCGACCCTTCCCATGTTTTGGACTTAAGCATGGTTCAGCTCGAGGGTGATATGTCATATGCGGTGGAGCCAGTGGCTATTTTGGGTTGACAGGTCAGGAAGCTGAGGTCTAAGGATATAGTTTTAGTGAAGGTTCAGTGGAGAGGGCAGCCGGTGGAGGATGCCACCTGGGAGACCAAGAGGGAGATGCAGGACAGATTTCCTCACTTATTTGAGACTCTAGGTTTGTTTCTAGACCCGTTCGATGACGAACATTTGTTTAAGAGGGGGAGGATGTAACGACCCGACCGGTCGTTCCGTGAGATTTAACTTGTTTCCCCTATTTCTACATTTGTTATTTATCACTATCCTGTTTTTGATGTGTTGGATCAGTTGGTTTGGTTCCGGAGTGGTTATGGTGAGGGTTTAGGCATTTAGCCTTTTAAAGTAGCACAATAGTTGAGAAAGTCAATTGAGAGTTGACTTATTGCTAAACGACCTCGGAATGCGGATTTTATGGCTCGGATAGCTTCGTTAGGTGATTTGGGACTTAGGAGTGTGTTTAGAATATTTTTGTGATGTCCGGTGTAGAATTAGGCTTGAATTGGCGAAAGTTAGTTTTTGGCGATTCCCTGTTGGCAGTGGAAAATAGGCTATCGAGGCCGGAATGGAATTCCGGAAGTTGGAGGAGGTTCGTAATGTCATTTTGGTTATGTCTGCAAAATTTCAGGTCAATCGGAGGTGTTTTGGTTGGTTTCGGCATAGTTGGCGAAATTTGGAAGTTTCAAAGTTCATAGGCTTGAATTTGATGCGTTTTTGGTGTTGTTGCGTTGTTTTTGGTGTTTCGAAGTCTCGACTAAGTTTGAACGATGTTATGGGATATGTTTGTATGTTTGGTTGAGGTCCCAAGGGCCTCGGGTGTGTTTCGGATGGTTAACGGATCGATTTTTGGTTTTGGAACTTGGCTGGTTTGCTGGTGTTTCTGCAACAGAGTTTTACTCTATGCGTTCGCAGAGGGGGGCTCGCGTTCGCATAGAGTGTTTGGTGGAAGGGGGCCAATTGTTCTATGCATTCAAGGGCAAAGGGGTGCGAACGCGGAGTGTTGATCTGGTTGGTCATCGCGAACGTGGGGGTGTATGTGCATTCGCGTAGAGTTGTGAGCCTTTTGGGGACCCCAGGGGTATTGGCCTATGCGTTCACGGGTCAGAGGGTGCGTTCGCGAAGGCCTTGGGTAGCAGTGCTTTGCGTTCATAGGATTGAAGCCGCATTCGCGTAGAGTTAAAGTAGGGGCCTGTTGGATTGTTCTATGCAAACGCGGTCCTAGTGACGCGTTCGCGATGAAGAAATATTTTAGCTGGGCAGAATGTTAAAGAAGGCCTGAGGTGCAAATTGGCTTATATTTTCCTCTATTGTTGCATGCGAGTTGAGAGCTATTTGAGAGAGATTTGAAGGGAAATCAAGGGAATCACTTGGAGGTAAGGTTTTCAACTTCATAACTCGTTTTTATGTCAATTCCTAAGTGATTAAACCATAAATTTTCTTGAAATTGAACCAAAGTTGGGGAGTAAGGGTGCATGGAAAATTTATTTTTCTTTTGAGGATTTGAGTGGACAATTGTGGTCCGATTTTGATGTTCTTGGTATGTACGAACTAGTGGGAGGATAAGGGTTCTTGTGATGTAATTTTTATCGGATTCCGAGACGTGGGCCCAGGGCTCGGGTTTGGCCGAATTTCGAGATTCTTGTTTAATTTGATGATTTTCGATTGGGTTGATTTCCTTCGATATATATTGATGATGTTAAACTAGTTTTGGCTAGATTCGGTGCAATCGGGAGACAATTTGATGGGCAAGGGCATTGCGGACTAGGGTCGCGGCCCGGTAGAGGTAAGTAATGGCTATAAATCTTGTCCCGAGGGTATGAAACCCCGAACTTCATATTTCTTACTATTTCTAGAATGGCGCACATGTCGGATGACAAGTACGTGGTGCGTACTGACTTTTGGATTGGACTAGTTCCTCTCCGAGGCGACTAATGAGTTGCATATTCACTCAAAACCTTATGTTAATTATGTTCTAAAGAATTGTGTAATATTTGGGATGTGAGCCATGTTTGGGGCCTAGTGCCGATCTGTTTTAACCCCTTGGGGGCTATTTTACTGATATTCTCACTACTTGAAACTATGATTTTTCACTCAGTCTTTCTTGTGAAATTGTTGACACTCCTATTTGATGATATTACGATTTCTTGAAATGAAATACTAATTGGGTCGAGAACCCCGTTTTATTTATGGCCCGAGTGGCATGTTGAGAGTGTCCGACTGAGTGCGGATGAGGGCCAATGTTGTGAGGATATTTATGATATGAGACATTCCGAGAGCCTGAGAGTGATTGATGCCATGATTTAGCTGTTTATTTAGCGCTTGGGCTGAAAGAGCCCCTTCGAAGTCAAAGTCTGTACACACCCCCAGTGAGTGCAGGTACCTACTGAGTGCGAGTGCCGAGTGATGAGTGATTGGGAGGTATGAGTGGCCGTAAAGGTGCTGAGTGACTGTGAGGTGTTGTGACTGATTATGAGTGACTATGAGGCATGCCCGAGGGGCTGATTATGATACATGTTTTTTTCCCGAGGGGCTACTGATGATTTTACTACTTTCACTCTGAGCTTATGAAATATGTTTTGCCCGAGGGGCCTCAATATGATTCATCTTTTTTTTTATATATACTAGACCTTTCGGTTGAAGTTGCTGAAAAATATAGATTTTAAAGGGGTTTTTCGGAAGTTGATTTTTAAGGCATGACGATTTCATACATCTATGTTATACCATCTGAAAGTAAGGATGTGCCTCTTGTGATTTGATGAAATTGATTTTATGTGTTCTTGCTACTCAGACCTGATTTATTTTCATTACTACTGAGTTGGTGTACTCACATTGCTCCCTGCACCTCTGTGTGCAGATTCAGGATCAGACATCGAGACATAGCCTTTATTCCGTAGTGGAGCCAGATTTGCAGGATATAGAAGTAGTTGTTCAGCATCCGCAGCATCTATGTTTTTCCCTCCTTGTTGTATCTTCATTTCATTCGGAGGTTTTGTATTATGACACCATATTATGACTCCTCCTTCTAGATGCTCATGACACGTTGGCTCCGGGTTTTGGGGTTAGCAGAACTGTATTATGATGACCTACTTTATTCAGTAGTTTCTGTATATTTATGAAATGCTCAAATTTTGGAAATGGGATTTTAAAAGAAATTGTGAACATGTGATATATTGGCTATCCTAGTTCCATGATAGGCGCCATCACGACCGGCTTAGGATTTGGGGTCGTGACAGTTTGCCTTCACGGTGTACCTGTGTCCATCATTTCTGATCGAGGTACGCAATTTACCTGGCACTTTTGGAGGGCAATTCAGCTTGAGTTTGGTACTCAAGTTGAGTTGAGCACAACATTCCATCCTCAGAGGAACGAGCAGTTCGAGCGTACTATTCAAATCTTGGAGGATATGCTCGGCACTTGCGTTGTTGACTTCGGAGGTTCTTGGGATCAGTTCTTGCCGTTAACGGAATTTTCTTACAATAATAGCTACCAGTCGAGCATTCAGATGACTCCGTATGAAGCATTATACGGTATACTGTGTAGATTGCCAGTTGGGTGGTTTGAGCTGGGAGAAGCTCGGTTGTTGGGTACAGACTTAGTTCAAGAGGCCGTAGATAAGGTCAAGATTATATAGGATCGACTTCGTACAGCTCAGTCCAGGAAAAAGAGTTATGCCGGCCGTAAAGTTCGTGATGTGGCATTCATGGTTGGAGAAAAGGGTATTACTTCGGGTATCTCCCATGAAGGGTGTTATGAGATTTGGAAAGAAGGGCAGGTTAAGTCCTTGGTATATCGGGCCCTTTGAGATTCTTGATAGAGTGGTGGAGGTAGCTTATAGACTTGCGTTGCCTCCAGGGTTATCCTAAGTTTTTCCGGTATTTCATGTGTCTATGCTCTGAAAAAATCATGGTGACCCGTCCCATGTGTTAGATTTCAGCTCTGTCCAATTGGACAAAGATTTGACTTATGAAGAGGAGCCGGTAGCAATTTTAGACCGGCAGGTTCGTCAGTTGAGGTCAAAGAGTTATCCTTCAGTTCGAGTCCAGTGGAAAGGTCATCCTTTTGAGGCAGCTACTTGGGAGTCCGAGTCGGACATGCAGAGTAGATATCACCATTTGTTTGCCAGTTTAGGTAATTTTCTATGTCCGTTCGAGGATTAACATTTGTTTTAGAGGTGGAGATTGTGATGACCCAAAGGGTAATCTTATGAATCAAGACCTCATTCCAAGCTTATTAGCCTTAGAAAGATTAAATTTATTTGAGTCGACTTGCGTGCACAGTCCGGACGTGAAATCGGAAAGCCTTTATGTGAAAATATGAGAAGTAATAATTTTTAAAGTGAAAAAAAAATTTTGATTTTTAGTTGACCTTGGTCAACATTTTGAGTAAACAGACCCGAACCCGTGTTCCGATGGTCCCGGGAGGTCCGCTGTAAAATATAGGACTTGGGCGTATGCCCGGAATTGAATTCTGAGGTCCCTAGCTTTAGAAATCAATTTTTGAAGAAAATAATTGTGCTGGTTATTAAAGGAAATAAAGAAATTAATTATTGTTTAAACTCATTGGTATTGGGCCCGTATTTTGGTTCCGTAGCCCGGTACAAGTTTGTTATAATGTTTAAGTCCTATATGTGAAATTTGGTGAAAATCAGAGTTGATTTGACGTAATCCGGACGTCCGTTTGAGAAAAATAGTGAATTCGAAATGTTCTTGAGAAAATCATGAGTTTTGCTGTTAAATTCGTAGTTTAAGTGTTATTTTTGTGATTTGATCGCACGAGCAAGTTCGTATAATGTTTTTGAACTTGCGTGTGTGTTTGGTTAGGAGCCCCGAGGGTTCGGGTGAGTTTCGGGTAGGTCACAGAGTGTTTTGAGACTTAGAAAAAAATAGCTGGACCTGAAAAGCTGCAAAATCATAGGTCTCTGAACCTGGAAGTGTGGCATCACTTGGAATTCCGCGACAGCGGACCAGGTTCCACTGCAGCGCGTGGATTTCCGCTGATAGCGGTGGATAAGCCCAGACTTTCGCCGTCGCGCCCACTATTCCGCTGACAGCGGTGGGCAAGGCTCAGAATTTCCGCTGCAGCGGAATTATTCCACTGACAACGGTGACAGGACCTGAGGCGTGCATATAAATACAGGACTTTTCATTATTTTACTACTTTTTAAAAATAATAAAACCCTAGAAAATAAGAGGCGATTTTTTCAAAATATTTTCTTCCTCAAATCATATGTAAGTGATTTCTAACTCATCTTTTTCAACCCTTAACTACTTTTTACAAGATTACAACCTAGAATCTAGAATTTTCATTGTAGAAGTAGGGATTTTTGGGAAAATTTAGGAAACCCATGATTTTTCAATAAAGTTAACTCCTTTAGAAATAATTAATGATATTGAACTCAATTATGATTAGATACGAGTTTGTTGGAGCAAAATTCTAAAGGAAAAGTTGTAATTGAGCAGTCAGTGGCCTACGAAATTGAGGTAAGTGTTTGGTTTAACCTTGACTTGAGGGAATAGGAATCCCCAACTTAAATGCTATGTGAAAATCCATGTGTGTGGTGTATAGGTGAGGTGACGAGTGTTTATGCACCACCAAATTATCTGTTTAACATGATCCCTTCCCCGTTTCCGATTTTTTTGATCCCTAGCTTAATTGTTCCATGATCATTGATGCTTCCATGTGTACTTATTTGCTTATTGGTTTGTTAGAAATTTGTTCACTTGGTTGGAAGTATTGATCCTTTGGATTCATTGTGATACAAAAATGGCTGGACAGGTTGACAGTATTTGTGATACATTCTGGTGGTTCTTATTGTGTGATGAAAATTGGTGAATCTTCTGAATAGTGTATTTTCTATTTACAATTGTTGAAGCGTAAATACGGTGAAAGATCTTGATCTATTTTTGTGAAAACCTTTTATAAATGACGAGATGTGATTGTCTGGTGGGAGCGGGTTGCACGCCACAACAAGAAAAATAAGGGTGATATATACAGGGAGGAGAAATAACGGAGGACAGGTAGGAGCGGGTTGCGGGCCGCAACAAGGAGCGATAAGGGAGAATAATTATGTTTTATTGATTTTCAAAAAAAAAAAGATATTGATTTGGAAAACTCCCTATTTTATTTAAAAGGTTTTCATACTCTGATTAAATTGAAACTTGGAAAATTTTGAGAAGGTTTGGTTATAGTTGATATCTAGAAAAGTTATCCGAGTTTTTTTTTATTTACTGTTGCAAGTTACTGCTTATTTGGTTTATTATTATTTCCTTCTTGCTGTATTATATATTGTTCACAGGTTATTTTATAAAATGCCCCGCCATAGCCTAGTCACTTCGTCGAGGTTAGGCTCGACACTTACTCAGTACATGGGGTCGGTTGTACTGATACTGCACTCTGCACTTCTTGTGCATATCCAGGTACCAGCCAGAGTTAAGTTCGAGTCGTAGATGTGCATTTTCACGGAGACACGAGGTAGATCTGCTGGCGTTTGCAGACTCCTGGAGTCTTCTCTATACTGTTTAGTTGCTGTTTTGTTTCATTCAAAACAGAGATATTTTTTTCTTTCAGCCTAATACTTGTAATACTCATTAGTAGTTCGTGAGTTGTGTCACCAGACCCTGGGTAGATATATAGTTGGTACTAGTTCATGGTTCGTTTCATTTTATCTAATATTATTCTTGAAGTCATTTATTGGAAAGCATTAGATTTATATGTTTTATCTTAAGATTGTTCTATTGTGTTAAGTAAACTTTTAATGGAAATGGTTAGTAAATTTCTAACATTGGCTTGCCTAGTAAGTATTGTGTTAGGCGCCATCACGATCCCGCAGGTTGGGAATTTGGGTCGTGACAGAGATCTTCGGGTCCTTCTGGTGAGTTTTGAGGTGGTTAGAGACAACAATACCCGAGGCATACAACCCAGCCATCGGCTAGCGCACCTCTTCAGTTTGCTGGTAGGAGATTTGATCGTTCCACATATTCAGGGCCTAGTTTGAATTCCAAAGCCTCAAGTTCTCAGTATAGGGGTGGGTCAAGTCAGATGAGGCTTCCTTGCCACGATGTTCTCATTGTGGTAAGAAGCATGTCGGGCAGTGTCGTATGGGGTTGGGTGTTTATTATACTTGTGGTTATCGAGGCCACGTTATGAGGGATTGTCCGATGAGAGGTGATGCAAGCATAGTTCAACCAACGGGATCTGTAGTTATTTCGTCATCATCAGTACGCCCCCCTGGGCAAGGTTCACAAGCATCAATCGGTCGTGATAGAGGCAGAGGTGGAACATCTAGCTCGAGCAGTCGTCAGAACCGCATTTATGCATTAGCAGGTCGACATGATCAGGAGTCGTCACCTGATGTCATTACATGTATATTATTAGCCTCCTCATATGATGTATATGCATTGATTGGCCCAGGTTCCGCTTTATCATATGTTACTCCATTGGTTTCTAGTAAGTTTGGAATAAAACCTGAGTTGGTTAAACCTTTTGAGGTGTCCACACCTATTGGGGATCCAGTGATAGCTAGGCGGTTATATAGGGATTGTGTAGTAGTAATTCATAGTCGATCTACAATAACATACCTAATGTCACGACCCAAATTTCTCTCCATTGGGTATCGTGATGGCACCTAGTCTTAGGGACTAGGTAAGCCTAACATTTCCACTGAACAACAAAAATTATAAGGGAATTATAATAATCTCGATATAGACATCTTGACAGAGTTTACAATTCTCCAAAACCCGGTAAATACAAGTCATAAGCTCTACGAAATCTTTCTACCAAAACTAAATACAACTGTCTAGGAATAAGTAAGTACAATTGAATAAAAATAAAACAGGAAGGTGACTCTGAAGCCTGCGAACGCAACATCAGCTTACCTTGAGTCTCCTCAGCAATGATCTGCGCAACTACTAACAACAACAACCTGGATCTGCGCACAAAAATGTGCAGAAGTGTAGTATGAGCACACCACAGCAGTGTCCAGTAAGTATCAAGACTAACCTCGGTGAAGTAGTGACGAGGACTAGTCAAGACACCACTGTTCTAATAAGTAAAAAGACATAAATATGAAAATGACCGAAACATAATATCTATCTAAAGATTTTTTGATATAATTAACGGTACGATCGAATAATACAGAAGAAAATTCAATAATTACGATCAACGAACAACATAATAGAAATACACAAAGAGAATGGAAAGAATACAAGCCAAATGTCGGGAATCACAAACCAATAAAACACTAGCAACTCAGCACTGCATCAATTTATTCACGTTAGGACTTAGCCAATAAACTCAATAAAGCTAGTCAAACCTTCGAGTAAAAACCTTTAAATCGTGAGTTTATTTCGAAAGCTTTAAAGATATAATCATTTCGGAATAGAGAAATTTCTTCTTTGAAACATACTTTCTCTGAATGTATATTTGTATATTTTTATAAAGAAAAATCTTTAAAACATATTCCCTTCAAAATATGTGGTGTTCAAATACACTTCCCCAAATACTACTCTTTCAAATATCATTTTTCTCCAAGACAAATACTTTTCAATATACTTTCGAAATAGAAGTCCTTCGGACATAACTTTTCCTAGAGGTAATTGCTTTTCAGCTATATTTTTCAATATATATATATATATATATATATATTTAGTTATCTTTCGATCCAAATCTCCTCAATGATAAAACCACCGGAACTCAGTCCGTAACTCAGAATTTGTCATGCAATGCAATACAGGGGGAAAGCTCCCGGAAACTTGTCTGTGGTCCCAATTTAAATATGTGATGCAGTACAGGGGGAAAGCTCCCGGATCTCCGTCCATAGTTCCAATTTAAATATGCAGTGTAGTACAGGAGGAAAGCTCCCGGATCTCCGTCCGTAGTCCCAATTTAAATATAAAGTGTAGTACAGGGGGAAAGCTCCCGGATCTTGGTCTATAGTCTCAATTTAAATATGCAATGCAATACAGGGGGAAAGCTCCCGGATCTCAGTCCGTAGTCCCAATTTAAATATGCAATGCAGCCACTGAGGAAAATAACCGGAATGCGACAGAAACAACATATATTGCCACAACAGGCGCAAAAGCAAACAAGACCGAATGCAAAGTGCGATGAGCAAATCAATACAAATACTTAAATCACAAAAATGGTGAAAACTC
The DNA here is from genome assembly GCA_005239525.1 of Nicotiana knightiana. Classification (NCBI taxonomy): domain Eukaryota; kingdom Viridiplantae; phylum Streptophyta; class Magnoliopsida; order Solanales; family Solanaceae; genus Nicotiana; species Nicotiana knightiana. Next base: position 27,267 of record ML432134.1, on the reverse strand, counting down.
ACTCATAAGAAGTAGCCACGGAAAGGAATGCCAAGAACAAAGAGAAACAACATAACGAGGGGAAAAAAAGGCAAATATAGCAACGATTCTATATGTTCAAGTTCTCAACCAAGAAACCAAATCATCCCAGCAAGGGAATTAACTATGACCAATCTCACTTAGACATTTAGCTTCACCGAATAAACTCAGCTGGAACAATGCTCAGTAAATAGGAAGCATCAAAGAAATACCATCAACATGGGCGGTCATCAATTAAACTCACGAGCATGCTTGACCCACCAATTACATGTTAGGCAATTATAGGGCGAGATTATACTAATTTAGTCACATAGGCAGTGTATGAAGAAAGATATAGTATAACGGTAGGAAAAGAAAAGACTTCATTTAAGTCAAATAAGATCAAATAAGAAACAAGGAATGCTAGGCAAGTACTTCTAATTTGAGCAGGAAGAGATGAAACTAGGAATCGGGAATTCATATATAACAAGTGAAATTCATATACGGGGAACATAAGGACCTAAAATCCCTAAAGGGAAATCTATTTGCAAATAAGTCCGAGTACGCACTCGACACCTCGCGTACATGGACTACAATCAACATATAAGACTCAATCCTATGGGGTAGTTCCCCCACATAAGGTTAGGCAAGATACTTACCTTGACTGCGTTAATCAACTCAATACCACGCTCTGGCCACGAGCACCCAACTCCGGGTTGCCCAAATCTAGACAAATCGATTGCATAGTGTAAATATCATCTCAAGGAAACAAAATAACTAATAAGTTCGAAGCTAATACGCGAAATTAGGAAATTCACCCAAAAAGTTCCCCGGGCCCACGTTTCGGGGGAACCGCACCTGCAGGACCGCTCCTGCGATCCCAGCCTCGCAAGTGCGACCCCAGTGGTCAGGCCGATTCTCGCAGGTGAAGATTAAATTTCACAGGAGCGGAGCCACAGGTGCGGTCTCCACTCTGCAGGTGCGGGCCCAGGCATCCTAGTCCATTTTCGCAGGTGCGAGCCCTACTCGCAGGTGCGAGGCCGCAGGTGCGGAAATGCTGTTCAGACAATGTGTTTTTATACACGGGAATTAACTCATTTCCCTTATCTTCATCTTCTTCCTTGGGGCAATTTCCACCATTTAGAGGGGCAAACGACCTGGTTATTGAAGGTAAGTAAATTCTACTCTAATATTAGCTTCATGCATGGAATACTAGCTTAATTAACTACCTAAATTAGTGGAAATTCAAGAATGGGGTAGTAACCTAGGGATTTCGATAATTTGAGAATTTATCCATGGATTAGCTATGAAATCAAGTAGAAATAATATATTAATGATCCTTAGGCTATGGGTGAGTGTTTCCTTTGAGAATTTTCGGAATCCGAGCATGTGGGCCCGGGGTTGGATTGTAGAGTTTCTTCAAGAATGGAAAATTTATTAAATGAGTAGGATAATTTCTATGTTTTGAGCATAAATTAATGAATTTATATCAAATTTGGCTAGTTTTGAGTCCTCGGGTGTAGAGGTCAAAGTTTCGGGCGCGTTCTTGGCCCGTAGAGTAGGTTCGACACGAGGTGAGTCTACTTTGTAAAGGGGAATTTTCCCCATAGGTGATTATAAATAATTGCATTTCCTTATTTGCGGGGGCTATGCACGCACGAAGTGACGAGAGTCTATGCGTAAGTACTACTACGTTATATTGGGTAGTTCTAGGACTTACGAGCATGCTTATATGTGCCTTACATGTATCCTAAACATATCTTGAATTGCTTATTATCCTTGATTTGGTATGAGAATATTAGGAAGTTGTGGTCCATGATATATTGCTTAGGTTCTTGCCTTAAAGAATAATCTCTGATAATTCCCTAAAAAAAAAAGGATTGATAATTTTTTGTATGTATGCGGCACTGCGTTACATGTATGATTCGTGAGCGGAATAGCCCTACTATTATGTCAATCGTGTCGCATGTTTGATTCGCGAGTGGGGTAATAGATGCATCATGGTTCGAGCTGTTCGACCCTCGGCAGTGCACATTTATTTTTTGCGACGTTTTGGTCGTACGTGTCCGGCCTATTATGTGATGTATGATTCACTGGGAATTTGTTGTAATTATACAAACTGGTTCATGTTAATAAGAGAATTTAGTACATTATGTGCTAGTGAAATTTGACATGCAAAGGTAAATACTATACTTGATGATATATCTCCTTGTGATTTCTACGACTGTTATGCCTGCCTAGTTCTTATTAAATCATGTTATTTAGAAATGTTGACCCTAGTAAGTATCACGTCTACCTATCATCACTACCTCTTCGAGATTAGGCGGGATACTCACTGGGTATATATTTGTTTATGTACTCATGCTGCACTTCTGTACTAAATTGTACAGGTTCTGAGGCTGGTACATCTTGTTATCAGACGAGATCTCAATTCTGATCTCAGTTGGACCCGACTTCACGGTGAGCTGCTTCTCCTGACGATCCTCGGCGGCCCCTTGGAGTTTTCTTTTGCTTATTTCCCGTCTACTCATTTCAGACAGTGGGATTGTGTATTATGTTTTGTATATTCTGATTATATTCCCGTAGGACTTGTGACACTAGTTCCTAGCACACACGCAGTTGTTATTTTGGTTTACGGGTCTGCATCTATACATATTGGCTCTTTCTCATCATGACTGTTTTGATTAAAACTGGTTAACTATCCTTGTCAAATCACGTTTTAACTATTAAAACAGAGTATATTTTAAGGTGTTTAAACTAATAAGAAGGAACCTTTAGTAAATTTAGAGTCGGCTTGCCTGACCCCGCTAGTGGGCGCCATCACGACCTCAATTAGGATTTTGGGTCGAGACAAAATCGTCCATAGCATATGAAAATAGATGGAGAAATGTCCAAATTCTTGCTTAAAAACAATCTTCCCAGGACTATTTCCACACTTGCGGTCCCCTTGTCGCACCTACGCTTCCGCAGGTGCGCCCAAATCTCCCGCACCTGGGGCCTCCTTGTCTCCAGCCCAATTTCACACCTGCGGCGCCCTTAGCCGCACCTGCGGTCAAAGCCTCGCAGGTGCGGTTACACTAGATGACAGCAACCTCCAGCTTTCTTCAACTTCAAATATTGATCCGTTGAGCATCCAAAACACGCCCGAAGACCCCGAGACCTCAACCAAAACTACCAACCAGACCCAATACCTCATTCGAACTTAGTCGATCCTTGAAATCACATCAAACAACGTCGAAATCATGAATCACACTAAAATTCAAACTTTATGAACTTAGAAATTCCAACTTCAACATCTGATGCCGAAACCTATCGAATCACGTCCGATTGACCTAAAATTTTGCACACAAGTCATATTCGACATTACGGACCTGCTCTAACTTCCGGATCACATTCCGACCCCTACATCAAAATTTCAACTTCCGGTCGGCTTTCTCCAAAAACCTTCAAATTCCTATCTTTAGCCAAATGACTTCAAAATGACCTCCGGGCATCCGATTTCACTTCCGATCGCGCTCCCAACTATGGAATCACCATACAAAGCTATTACCAGACTCGGAATCCCAAACGGACATCAACATCACTGAAATGCACTTCAATCCCAAATCTATGAAATTCTTCTAAAACGCTAACTTCCATAATATACGCCGAAATGCTCCCGGGTTATCCAAAACCCGATCCGGAAATACGCCCAAGTCCGAAATCATCATACAATTCTGCTGGAACCTTCAAATCCTGATTCGGAAGTCGTTTACTGGAGATTCCAATCTTAGTTGATTCTTCCAAATTAAGGCTTCTGAAATGAGAATTTTCTTTCCAAATCAACTCTAACTTTCCGAAATTCAATTTTGACCACACGTGCCAGTCATAATACCTGAAATGGAGTTGCTCACTACTTCAAACTGCTGAACGACGCACTAGAGCTCAAAACGACCGGTCGGGTCGTTACATTCTCCCCCACTTAAACCGACGTTCGTCCTCGAACGTGCCAAGAATTGCTCTAGAGTTATCTGAAATCACTGTTTAACACCTCGAGCACCTGCCCGTGCTACTACAACCTAGTTGAGCATGTTAGTTGATCAAATTTGAAGATTTCTTCTATTATCCATATAATAAGCTCAGAACCTAGTTCCAACACCTGAAATTCTCTGCCAGGCCTAGTTCCAATTTATAAACACCGTATCATCCACCACCCGATATACCGGGACATGACTGCATACTTTTGTTGATTCAGCACCATGCACCGCATAACTCATCATCTGACCACAACGACCACCCCTGAACTTAAATAGCAAAAATTTCACGAATTTGATGCTCCCAATGCACCTCATAACAAATATACATACATCCTGCTATAATGCTGACGATACAACCACAATAGAGGAAATGTGCAGAAATTCATACCCAACTGTAGAGTTAACAAATCCTTGAATACCTCATCTTGACTAGAATCATCACCTCATTATGAACCTGAATAATGGTATTTGTTCTTTAATATACACTTCACTTAACCTTATCGCACTGATCCCTAATACGATAATCTAGTCTCACCCAGTATGAACTGCTCAGACAACAAATCAACCCAAACATGACCAACAACCTCACATCATACCACATCGTGCCAATAGGCCATAACTCGAACAAGATAGGTAAGAAATGACTCAGGAAGGGACTATTCAACTAACGCAACTAATATGAACTTTTCTTAGAAAATATGAAATAAAACATAAGAAAAAATAAATACATATTAACCCTTCTCATCATCACAGTGTTGCGGCATGCAACCCGATCCAAATAACATACCCGTGGCGGCGTGCCACCCGATCCCATCATAAAACTCACATAAGGAAATATACACGGGGCTGAATTGCTTACTATTACACATTACCGAATATCGGTCACAAGCACACTAAGTGCATAATACCATCCTTGGGAGACTGATAAGTGCAAAAGCTCAAGCACAACTGAGGTGCAATATATATACACTCTGGATCTCAAGAGCTATCCTGCTCACATAACATCATCACTACGCGAAGATTTCAACTCGTCACAAAATTATCAAGCCGTTTCAAAACTCACACGACACAATCATAAGATCACATGAATTTGAAGAAGACGGAACAACATCGGTTGTTCTAATACCTTTCCATGAAAAGCGCTCTACTGAAATGAACATGGATGGCTCGTACAAAGCCTATAATCATATATAAATCCATCCACAAACATCGAGTCTACTTTGCTCGTACCAAACTAAGCCAATAGATTTACCTGAGTCCACATTAACCCACTTTCTCTCATAATATGCGAGAAAAACCATCATAGCCGGGACAAACACCCCACAATCCACAACCAAATGAAGCAAACACCCCCCAGGCATAACTTCTCAAATAAATAACATTGCACTTCTTTATACTCAGTCCAAATCTTCAATCCATCAAGTGACTACATGTCACGTTTACACAATCTTTGCGCGGTTGTGCTTCCATGACCTTCCACACAAGGAAACAAGACACATCAAGAACCCACGACCAGGGTACAAAGCCTCTTCCACTGAATATAAATCTCAGGTGACACTGAAGATAACACCATCTTTCTCTGAACTTTCAAATCACTCGTTCTTGCTCTTCCGAGCTCATTACATCCTTATCAACACTGAATCGCAATCTCGATTCTCACTCCCAGTTACATACTGCTTACCGCACCTAACATGCCAATATGAGGTAGCGCAAGAATTCCATCACAACTTCTGAACCACCAATATGGTGAACACTTCATCATATAGAAACCTTTTACTTAACTCAATTCAAGAGTATCGTCCCAACACACGAGTGAATTCTCACAACCACCCAACATGCAAATCCTTAAGTAGTGGTCTATACCACCATAACCCTTCCGGGATCTGCCTACGCCTGACAGGCCATAGAATTCAAATGCTCCCACATGAAATCTGTTACAATGACCGACAAGCCTCGCACACACCAGCACAAACCACCTGCATAACTTAATCACATCAATGGAACTGATCACTGCCGCAAATGTGCCATTTCAACCATGTCCAATCAATCTATTTGCTTTTAATCATCTTCATTTGCCTCAGGAATAATAGCAACTTCCTTCAACTCATAGCAAACCCAACCCTCACTCATCTCGAGTGACCTTGATTCACGAGACTATGCCGCCTAAATCCCGCAACCCGTCTCATACCCTCCTGATAATCTTTCTACAATCTGGATTTTATTTCTCTCACTCCTCCAATACTATCCTACACGCTAAAACATATCATAGAACATTCCAGCCATTTCTTTTTTCTCAGAAATTATTCTGCAAAAGCTCGATTCTCGATCATACTGCTTCCTGAAACCCTTAAACGCCGCATTCTTGACTTTTGAACTCACTAGGACCGCTATTAAGAGTCACCTACTCCGACTGGACCCGAATACAATCAACTCCAAGGCTCTCCTAGAACATGGACACCCATTTCAATAAAACACGTGACAGAGTCACTACCCTGACAACTCACCTATGCCTTAAGCAAAATTCTAAATCTTCCACAGCCTAACTATTATAACCCATATTCACATACGTTGGCTTATGACATAAGTTAATCGACGTAAACATGAGAAGAGATTATCTTTGAGATGATAATAATTTAATCCTATTGATCTTAAATGATACAAGAGTATATAAGAGTGATTAACATATATTAGAAGTTAAACAAACCAAGGATGTTGTAACTCATATTTTTGGGTAAACCTAGGGGTGCTTGATATTCTCAATAAGTCGTGTTTTAAGCTATTTGAATCATATAATATCCGTATCATAGTCTTGAAGTCAAACGAGTTATGAAACAAAAGTCGACAAGAGTTGTGGAAACTTAGGTTCATAGTTTTACTTAAACTTTAGGTCAAATATTATTAAGCTTTTCTACCAATATACTTGGAATTACTGGATGTTCTACCCACCAAATTGAATATATATGAGTCTAGTTTCCAACGCATTAAACCGCTTATCAATATGACATTGGAGTAGAGAGATATAGAGACATTTGCGAGACTGCACAAGCTGCTAGGTGACAAGTAGGTGGGTCACCTACTTGGTTAAATGATAGCCCAAAAAGAAGTAATTTCGGGTCATCCAAAGAGCCCATTAAAAATATTATCTCCTGAAATATATCACTCATTATATTTCACAAATAACCAGACCTAAAATCCTGCAAACTTCCTCCCAAAAGTTATCCACAAACCCTAATTGATTTTCCCTCTCTTTCAAGTTCAAATTGGGGGTAAACCCTAGAGTTTGAAGAACCAAGATAAGGGTTGAGTTATCTAGAAAGTAAGGTGATTTTAATGCTCTCTTTCATCCATTTTATTGTGCTGTAAATTTATGGTAATTCGTTTTATACTTTTAAGAACTCACGGGACGGTGATCGGAAGCCGTGAGTTCGAGCTATTCACTTGTAGCAGACTGTTTTGAGGACTATTTTGTGTTGCTGTTGGGATGTGTGTTTTACTACTGTATTGTGGAGTTTTTTAGGACGAATGGTGTGGAGAAACACCATATAGGTGTAGTGTTGTGGGATGGTCGTTCGTCGTAACATTTCCGGGTTGTTTGACACGACTACGGTGGTCGTCTTATGTATGAAGTTATTAGGTTGTGTGTGGACTGTTTTGGGAGGCTCAATTAGATTATTATTGATGTTTTTTGGGATGTTTGGTGATTTTTTGACTTGTGTTAAGTCATATATACAGGGGATGTGCTGTCCGTTTCATCATAAAATTGGTTGTGGTCGATACACAATAGTTATGACGCATAAATGATAGCGATAGTGTCGTTTCTCTTATTGTAGAAGCATGAAAAGAATTACCCGACCAATGATTTGGAATTGGCTGCAGTAATATATGCTTTGAAGATATGGAGGCACTAATTATACGGCGTCCATGTTGACATCTACCCAGATCACAAGAGCTTANAAAGATTACGATGTCGAAATATTGTACCATCCCGGTAAAGCCAATGTTGTGGCAGACGCTCTCAGTCGTAAGTCAATGGGAAGCTTAGTACACATTGAGGCAAGTAGACAGGGGTTGACTAATGAGCTTCATCAGCTAGCGAATATGAGAATTAGATTGTTAGACTCTGACGAAGGAGGGGTTACTGTACAGAATACATCAGAATCATCTTTGGTAGCCGAGGTAAAAGCACGACAGTATGAAGATCCTACCTTAGTACGATTGAGAGAGAGCATTCAACAGTGTAAAATTACGACTTTTGAGATCGGAGCAGATGGGGCACTGAGATACCAGGGCCGGTTATGTGTGCCTGATGTGGCAGGGTTGAGAGAGAAGATTATGATTGAGATTTATCAATCCTGATATTCCATCCATCCCGGATCGACAAAGATGTATCATGACGTTAAGGAGCAGTATTGGTGGGATAACATGAAGATGTCTATTGCAGAATTTGTAGCCCAGTGTCCTAATTGTCAACAAGTAAAAATCGAACATCAGAAACCCAGTGGATTGCTTCAGAATATAGAGATTCCGACCTGGAAATGTGAGGTGATTAATATGGACTTCATTATTGGATTGACTCGCTCTTATCATAAGTTTGATTTCATAAGGGTGATAGTTGATCAACTTACAAAATGTGCCCATTTTCTACCAGTTAAGACAACTTACACAGCTGAATTATGTAAAGTTGTATATCAAGGAGATTGTTATGCTTTATGGTGTACCGATATCTATTGTATCAGACCGAGGAGCGCAATTTGCGGCTAACTTTTGGAGGTCTTTTCAGAAGGGTTTAGGCACACAAGTGAATCTCAGCACCGAGTTCCATCCACAGACTGACGGACAAGCTGAACGTACCATTCAAACACTTGAAGATATGCTATGAGCATGTGTTCTAGATTTTAAGGGGAATTGGGATGACCATCTTCCACTTATAGAATTTGCCTACAATAATAGCTATCATTCCAGTATTAAAATGGCCACGTACGAGGCACCATACGGGAGGATATGTAGATCACCACTTGGATGGTTCGAAGTCAGTGAAACAGAACTATATGGGCCAGATTTGATTCACCAAGCCATTGAGAAGGTGAAACTGATACAAGAGTGGCTAAGGACGGCACAAAGTAGGCAAAGGTCTTATTCTGATGTCCGACGTCGTGATTTGGAGTTCGAGGTTGGTGATTGGGTTTTTCTGAGGATCTCGCCGATGAAGGGTGTTATGCATTTTGGGAAGAACGGTAAGCTGAGTCCACGGTATATCGGTCTGTACAAAATTCTCCGACGAATTGGACAGGTTGCTTATGAGTTAGAATTTCCATCCGAATTGGATTTGTCCACCCGGTATTCCATGTTTCTATGTTAAGGAAATATATTTGAGACCCTTCTCGAGTCATCCCTATCAAAGATGTACAAGTTACAGAGGATCTATCATATGAAGAAGTGCCAGTAGCTATATTAGATCGACAAGTCCGCAAGCTAAGAACAAAGGATGTAGCTTCCGTCAAAGTATTGTGGAGGAACAAGAACAGGGAAGAAATTACTTGGGAACAGAAGAGCAGATGAAGCCTAAATACCCTTACTTGTTCCAGATTCAAGATAACAAGGATGTCGAGGGGATGCAGGACGCATTAGAAGGTGAAACAGCTCTATGAGGTAAGCAACATCTTGAGGGTACTCTTCCTTAATACACAATGGTGATATACAAATAGTGTACATATCCATAATGCTTTGCGTGGCCTTGAATGGCAATACATTGGGTTTAACTGTTTGTAAGTTTGTCTAGTATCCATTTTATAGGGGAAAAATGGATCGGAAATTTCTGTTGGAATCCACGATGAGTTAGGCTCCCGCTAAACACTTACATTCGAGGACGAATGCTCCTAAGGAGGGGAGGGTGTTACAACCCATATTCACGTACGTTGGCTCATGGAATAAGTTAATCGATGTAAACGTGAGAAGAGATTATCTTTCAGATGATAATAAGTTAATCCTATAGATCTTAAATGATACAAGAGTGTATAAGAGTGATTAACACGTATTAGAAGTTAAACGAATCAAGGATGTTGTAACTCATATTTTGGGGTAAACCTAGGGGTGCTTGATATTATCAAGAAGTCATGTTTTAAGTTATTTGAATCATATAATATCCGTATCATAGTCTTGAAGTCAAACAAGTTAAGAAACAAAATTTGACAAGAGTTGTCGCAACTTAGGTTCATAGTTTTACTTAAACTTTAGGTCAAATGTTATTAAGCCTTTCTACCAATATACTTGGAATTAAAGGATGATCTACCCACAAATTTTAAGATATATAAGTCTAGTTTCCAACGCATTAAACCGCTTATCAATATGACATTTTAGTAGAGAGATATAGAGATTTTTACGAGACTACACAAGCTGCTAGGTGACAAGTAGGTGGGTCACCTACTTGGTTAAATGATAGCCCAAAAAGAGGCAATTTCGGGTCATCCAAAGAGCCCATTAAAAGGATTATCTCCTGAAATATATCCCTCATTATATTTCACAAATAACCAGACCTAAACCCCTGCAAACATCCTCCCAAAAGTTATCCACAAACCCTAATTGATTTTCCCTCTCTTTCAAGTTCAAATTGGGGGTAAACCCTTGAGTTTGAAGAACCAAGATAAGGGTTGAGTTATTCAGCAATTAAGGTGAGTTTAATGCTCCCTTTCATCCATTTATATGTGCTGTAAATTTATTTTAATTCGTTTTATACTTGTAAGAACTCACGGGACGGTGATCGGAAGCCGTGAGTTCGAGTTATTCACTTGTAGCGGACTGTTTTACTGATTGTTTTGTGTTTCTGTTGGGATGCGTATTTTACTACTGTATTGTGGAGTTTTGGAGGAGGAATGGTGTGGATAAACACCATATAGATGTAGGGTTGTGGGCTGGTCGTTCGTTGTGACATTTCTGGGTCGTTTGACACGGCTACGGTGGTCGTCTTATGTATGAAGTTATTAGGTTGTGTGTGGACTGTTTTGGGAGGCTCAATTTGATTATTATTGATGTTGTTTGGGATGTTTGGTGATTTTTTTGACTTGTTTGAAGTCATATATATAGGGGATGTGCTGTCCGTTTCATCGTAAAATAGGTTGTGGTTGATACACAATAGTTATGACGCTTAAATGATAACGATAGTGTCGTTTCTCTTATTATAGACTAAGGAGTCGTGACAATTGCATAGCTTGAGATTGGGGAAGTATATACAAGGTATGTGAGGCCATACCTTTCCTTATTTTTCAGGACTCCGATTGTACATAATGCAATGAACGAGCTTCCAAAGATATTCTACTCTTACAAGCTAGCAGTACTTATATTGTTTCCCTTCTTATGGAACAATTGATGTTAAGGTTGCTTCTCTTATTATTATGTTATCAATGTTGTTGGTACTTCATAATTCTTATAAGATTCTCGATGAAGAGTTAGCCCTAATGATGTGTACGGTGAATATCGACCTTACGTCGCTCTGAAATGTTCAGAACATGATTCCAATGAGTCCTGCATGCATTATATATATGTATCTATTTTACTCTACCGAGTCGCGCTATAGTCGGCCGGGTATGGAACCTATTGTGCAACCACTGATCAGTTGGGTTTACCGATTTCTCTTTGAGGCCGGGTATGATATGATAATGATGATGATGATGATGCCCACATAGGCAGATGTTGATATGATAATGATGATGCCTACAGATGCGGATGTTTTTAAAAGATTATGTGTATATATGTATCATGCATTTCATGTTACTGTCTCTTAGAAGCACTCAGATGTTACAGGTTGTATCTTCTCTACCTTTCTTTACGTTATTGTTGATATTTATATTGACCTGCCTTACATACTCAGTACATTATTCGTACANTAGAGGATCATAGACAGGTGTCGGCTTATGTATAGTTTGGTATGCCTTGTCGGATGATTTTTGTTGTATAGTCTTTCATGGAAGCGTGGTAGCTCCTAAGTTATATGTAGTTTCTTGGCAGTCTTGTTATCACATGTTATCCATGTTCATTCCATTATCTATCATTGTTTGGTGTTTATAATCCATAGCTACCACTTATATTGATCTCGTCGGCTCTTAAAGATAATAAGAAGATTAGATAAAATGTATGTTGGTGCTCGGCAAGTATGGCCCGGGTACTAGTCATGATCCTCCAGTTTAGGTCGTGACACTAACCTGATCCGACAGGTCCAACTTTTGCCCACATTCATCAAATCCCACGCACAATCACCATTTTACTCCTTTCCCTTAACTGAAATAACTTGCCAACACGCTGACAATCCGCAACCCTATCAGAGGACAACCCTACAACCCAACTGCAGATGGTGGGAATCCCCTACTTAGCCCGAAACTACTCCTTGCACCACTCTATACCCTGTCGAGATCCTTTTTCCTTTGATAACGCGATCTATCTCAACCAATCCGTCCAATTCTTCCAAATCCTCTTGGTAGCACTCCCTAAATACTCAAATTCTCTAGCATCATTCACACATTCTGCCTCCTACCGAATAGCCACTAGAAACTCTCGTTCTGACTTACCAACCATGCAACCGCTAACCTATTCACAGGAGATGCCCACCTATGGAAATCACTCGCGGACACCTTCCAACGGCGCTGAAATGCACACTCTTTGCGACTTCAATACCCCATCCTATGCCCTGCTTCATTTACCATCTTTACTAGTCTGTCCGCTCCTCATGGACATCCATTAAATGTGCGACAATATATTCAAATTCTTAGCTATGCTGCCGCTCCCCAACTTTTCCACTGCTCGACCTCCGCTTCTTACACCTGGCCTCCTAGAAATAGAACCACCGCCTAGCCTCACTTCAGGATCAATCTCTGCCAACCGCATTCTTCAATACTTCTTCTCAATACTCTGACCCCACGTAACCGAAGAAACCATAGCACCGACAAACTTAACACATTCCATTCGATCAATGACGACGACCTCACGTCACAGGTGCATATCCCACCTCACTTGAAGACACCAAGATGTACTACTTTATTAACCCCAACCGGACCATTCATAACCCAAATGCCTTTCCTCTGCAGGAACTAAAATACCGAAATCTCAAAATCACAATCTGAGAATACCTCCCTTCAAACCATTCATAACCCCCAACATACATGCAAGCATTCTATCATCATATCGACATCACACGATAACCAATCGCAAGCATCATCACTACCTGAGCATAGCCTTAACGCTCTCAGAAACACAACTACTAAGCTGAACCAACATATTATTCTTTTGCAGGGCCGTAACAAGAGCCCCAACCAATTACACATGGAAACATCTCAAATTACATTTGTAGCACCGTTTCAATTCCTCAAATTCCTGATTCATAGCAAGTGCTTCACGACGCGTAAGATTGAGTAGGAACAAACATAGGCATAAGCCTCAAAGGAATCAAATCGCATGATGAGGAATCAAGAAGGGAAGTACTCCTAACAGCCCGGTAGCCTCTCGAAGATAAGTAAAGATGTCTCTGTAGCGATCCTCAAGACTCTACTAGACTTGCTCATGACTCGCGAGACCTAAGGGAACCTAGCGCTCTGATACCATGTTGTCACGACCCAAAATCCTTACGGTCGTGATGGCGCCGGACACCATTGTCAGTCAAGTCAATCATTAATTAGTCGAATAAATTCCTGTTTATCATTTATAAAAAAAATCATTTCCTTACACTTTATTACATGTTAGCTAAATAAAATCTGTCAAGTAAAACAATAGTTTAAATATTACACTTTAGCAAATATATCCCAACACATCCCAGAACCCAGTGTCACAAGTACATGAGCAATTTCTAAGAATTTATACAATCATTACGAAGCTTGTACGAAATACAAGTTGGACAAGGAATTTAAAATGTAAATAAATATAGTAAGAGGGAGACTCTGTCAGCTGCGGATCGCCTCCGGATGATACAACTCGCCTAAGTCTCCGAATCCTCCACATTGCTATGAAAGTACATGTGCAATAAAATGCACAACAAGTTCATCATGAGTACAAAAACAACGTGTACTCAGTAAGTCGCCCGCCTAACCTCAGAGAGGTAGTGACGAGAGGTCGAATTAGACACTCACTAGGGTCTAACAATTTATTTAACAACATAAGACGATCACGATAGGCATGTAAAGGTAGTAAAAGAGCATATATATAAGGCACTGAAATCCAAGTAAATACTGGAAGTAAACAAACAGTTACCACTTACTCATTAATTTCCCAAATATCTTGAATAAACAATTTCCTCTTTGTTTTCCCCCAAATATCACAAATCAACAATTACTTCTTTATTTTCCCCCAAATATCTTATCACTTCAAAAATTAATTAAAAACATTTAACAATTTAGCATGCGCATACGGGATAAGGACAACCGACCTGAGCTGTCATAATAATCAACTATGTGCACTGTCGAGGATCAAACGACCTGTACCAAAAGTGCACCTATCAATAAAATACTCATCTCTATGCACTGCCGAGGATCGAACGGCCCGTACCAAAAGTGAATCTCTCAATATAATAATCATCTCTGTGCACTGCCGAGGATCGAACGGCCCGTCCCATAAGTGCACCTCTCAATATAATAATCATGTTTATGCACTGTCGAGGATCGAACGGACCGTACCAAAAGTGCATTTTAATTCTGCCGTGGCGTACGGCCCGCTCCCATGAGAGTGGGGGAAATAACACTCCGCTCACGGAATGTAAATTGCGAAACGGTTATATGTAGACATGCACAATCAACAATCCACTCCGAATACGTCTGGGACACAAATACTCAAGTAAATGACTGATTTCTCTCTTAAAACCACAAAAATAGTATTTAAATCCTTTTTCGAAATTCGCTTGCCAAGTTTTTATAATGTTTAATAATACAACCTTATCCGGAAATACAATTGCCCGTGAAGGAAAATCAATTCTCTTTTTAGATGATTAAGAAAATAAACTCTAATCTTCCTTAGTCATTTGATTACAATTTCGATTATATTTGCAGTCTAATATTACAGACAAGAACACAGGTACAACAGGTAAGGCATGCTAGTGGGTCCTAGGCTATCCGAACAGGGCATAAGAGTAGCTACGCACGGACTCCCGTCACCTTGTGCATACGTAGTCTCCGCAGATAGTAACACATACTTAATTAGTTCACCTAGGGCACAATTCCCCCTCACGAAGTTAGAAAGGAGACTTACCTCGCTCCGAAATTCCATAACCGACCTCAAACCCCTTTCGATGACTCCAAACTTCGCACAATGCTCCGACTCTATCCAAACAACGACAACCCAATGAAAATATACTCTAATATTTCCAACAATTCCAAATCATATAACTTCCCAACCCCTCTAGGTGAAATGACCAAAATGCCCTCGGGTCCACGTGCCCGAAAATCTGAAATTTCTCGAAGATACATTCTACCCATATCTTTACTAGTTCAATTATACAATTAACTCAAATATTCATGCTCAATTCGTGGCTAAATTCCAATTTTCCAAATTTCTAGGTTTCCTTCAACATTTCCAAATTTTCCTCAATTTCTCATACCAAATCTATGTAATAATCTTGCATTTAATTCAAAAACGTGAAGAAATTACTTACCTTGCGATCCTTGATGAAATCCTCTCCTTGAAGCTCCTCAAAATCGCCCATAGCATATGAAAATAGATGGAGAAATGTCCAAATTCTTGCTTAACAACAATCTGCCCAGGCCTATTTCCGCACCTATGGTCCCCTTGTCGCACCTGCGCTTCTGCAGGTGCGCCCAAATCTCCCGCACATGCGGCTCCCTTAGCCACACCTGCGGCCAAAGCCTCGCAGGTGCGGTTACACAAGATGACAACAACCTTCAGCTTTCTTCAACTTCAAATATTGATCCATTGAGCATCTGAAACACACCCGAAGCCCCTGAGACCTCAACCAAAACTACCAACCAGACCCAATACCTCATTCGAGCTTAGTCGAGCCTCGAAATTACATCAAACAACGCCAAATCACGAATTGCACTAAAATTCAAACTTTATGAACTTAGAAATTCCAACTTCAACATCCGACGCCGAAACCTATCGAATCACATCCGATTAACCTCAAATTTTACACACAAGTCATATTCGACATTATGAACCTGCTCCAACTTCTGGAATCGCATTCCGAATCCGACATCAAAATTTCCACATCCGGTCGGATTTCTCCAAAAACCTTCAAATTCCTATCTTTAGCCAAATGACTTCAAAATGACCTCCGGACATCCGATTTCACTTCCGATCGTGCTTCCAACACAAAAATTACCATACTAAGCTATTCCCAGACTCGGAGTCCCAAAGGGACATCAACAACACTGAAATGCACTTCAAGCCCAAATCTATGAAATTCTTCTAAAATGCTAACTTCCATAATATACGCTGAAACGCTCCCGGGTTATATAAAACCCGATCCGGACATACGCCCAAGTCCAAAATTATCATACGAACCTGCTTGAACCTTTAAATCCTGATTCGGAGGTCGTTTAGTCAAGATTCCAATCTTAGTTGATTCTTCCAACTTAAGGCTTCTGAAATGAGAATTTTCTTTCCAAATCAACTCTAACTTTCCGGAATTCAATTCCGACCACACCTACCAGTCATAATACCTGAAATGGAGCTGTTCACGACTTCAAACAGCTGAACGACACACTAGAGCTCAATACGACCGGTCGGGTCATTACAATAGGGACCTTTATTAATTCTATGAATAGAGTCAGTTATAAAAGTTGTGCATTTGCTCGTTTCTTTTGTATCGTATGGATCATTCCAAAAGAGAAGATGGGATAGACTTAAATAACCTGAGCCGATTCTCTTAACAATCCCTCTAACCCACGTCTTTTGTGGAAAACACGTAATAGAGGATCAAAGTAGGGACAAATCCGTATGATATTCTTGAGAAAGATTGTACCGTGCTCTCTTAGAATTGCATCTCACGTTGATGTAACATTATAAAGGTTCATATGAATTCTTATTGAGGTTTTCCATTTGTTACTAGCAAGCATATGATATGAAGCTTGTTGAGACTACATCTTACTTTAACTGTCTTTATTAAAGTGGGTGTGGGCCTCACTTTAGGTGATTACTTTTCCAAAGAATCCCCTAACTATGCCACCTAGATATCTAATTTACCTATTCACTATAAGGCTTGAATAACAATATAACTTGCTGCCACGTTGGGAGGTATCTCCATTAATCTTATCCACCAATTTCTAATTAATTAGTTAATCTCTCACTAAAAATAAATAATTAACCAATTATCCACATTATTAAGAATTAACTCAAATTACTTAAAATACTAATCACTTTTAACATACTTTATACACCTTAATATCATGGTCATGTGGTATATTTTATGGCCCTATTCCATAAATACCGGATATTATATCTTGGACCATATTTTATCTCAAATTGACAACCTTCAACAACTCATTTTCTTTGATTTGTTTACCCTCTAACCGTCATGACACTTACTTATCACCTGTTATGAATAACATAAATTCTTGTAACCTCAAAAATAATCTCATCCATGAAATGATGTCAATTATTTTATGACAAATCCAGCGTACAATACTACGTGGTGTAACACTGCAGAGTGTAACGTTAACGTAATATTGCAGGGTGTAACATCATTCCCCTCTTTGGAACATTTGTCGTCGAATGTTGACTGATGCACTTATCATTTTCATAACCTATGTCTTCTGAATATTTTAGTACTCTCCTTGTCATCTAGGCAACTGTTATGTGAATAAATCCAAAGGCCAGGGCATTCCCCCCTTTAGACCTCTTTATCACACCACAACTTGTGGTCGGAATTCTTCCAATCTCGTAACTATTTCTACCTTCTATGATACAGTTTGTACGACTTTGCCCTTGTATGTGCGCCTATGCCACTCTTCTCTCCTTTTTCCTCCAGCTTCCAGCCAATCTCTAGGCCTCACCTTGTGAACATATACAAAATTATGACATGCTGTCCCTCCGGACATCTATATGTGTACTGAAGTTCTTTGCTTGGTACTTTGTCGAACTTATGACTATTGCTATATCTTTTTTCATAGCATTAGTTATCTATCCTTATGGCTTTACATCTAGGTAGGTCATTTATATACCCTGACTTTTACTATGATTTATTATTACCGAGGTCTAGTACCAACTTCAGGTTACTCTCTCGCTGCTTATAATATATGTATAAATCTAAGTCCTTCAATGTTTCCTTATTACTGTTCATCTAAAGAATGGCATCCTTATCTCCTCTCATACGTTGGAACTTTATCCATCAATTGTTGATTCATCTTAATGTTGATCCATAATTTACCACTGATAACTTGAAACCTCTTATGTAATACATTGTCACTAGGGCTCACGTCGCATCGAGGAAAATTTTAAGTAATTTTCCTGATCCACCTAGGAATGCTACTATACTTCAATAACCGTATTCCATAGTATCCCAACGTGATTCATCATATGGGTTCTAATCCCGTAAAATTCATGAAATCCTTTATCTCAAAATCACTACTCAATCGAAGGACTAAACATCATTCTCTTATCTATCACCATTGCACCCTTATTCTACTACCACAACAATATTTCATCTTTTCTAATTGCTCCTAGACTTAGACTCCTCTAAGTTCATTCAGGCTGTACTGAGCTTTCTATAACTTACAAAAGCCATCAAGTCTCTTGTTTTGATGGGTTTAATCTCGAGGACTTACCTATTCTCGTCACCTTCTCACTCACCTTTTCTTATCCTTACTTCTATCTTCCTAAAACCTTGTCTCTCTACCATACTTTAGTTTGCGACCTACACATATCTATTTATACTACTCACAACCTTCCTTCAACTTGCTTGCACCATACATTTCCTTTCGTTCCTTTTCAGTTGTCTTTAAATGTAAACAGTTACTTTCCTTGTCGTTCTCCCACTTGTTGCCTGAATACTTGGCTTATCATAGTGCCCTCGAATACTGGAATTCCTTATAACTCATATGATTTCAAATATCCCTTTTGACTTCCCGTTCATTAGTCACGATAGGTGCCAATTTCTTATGGAGTGCATACAATATTGTAGTGAGTCTGTTGTTACAAGATCATTTGTTCTTCAAGTTACTATACTTAGCTCGAAGCCTTCTTCCTTATTTTGTTAGCTAATCTTTTGTTGTAGTAATTAAGGGAGACCCTTTGACTCCTGTAAAGCTTCGAGCTTATTACAATGTATACCAGAAAGAATTTTCAATGATCTTACTCGCCTATAATTAACCTTAGTTATTAATCTCTGCACCTTTGTGCTTGTAAGGTTGCTTCTGAACTGATATTTTGACTGTCTTCCCCGTGGTACTCTCTTTTATTTGCGTAACACTCATACAATACCTTTAACTACCCCAACTCCTATCTGAATATATTTCAAGTATTACAATGTCATAACTGCGGGGCTGAATTCACTATACTGGGTTTTACTATGTTTATCTTGCACGATCTACTGATTTGTCTGTAACCTAAATAGGCTCTTCTTAAATCAACTACTAACTACTCGTAAGCCCATTCTCATTTCAATATTTTACGTAATCTTCTTTGGTTATTTCCTTTGTCTTAACTTACCTCTTGCACTGGCTCCTTATTTATCAATAACATCCTAGCCGAAAACTCTTACCGCCTATCCCCAGCGTCTTGCTTGCATAATGTTCCGGAGTCGTAACCTATCTATGGGATTTGAATAAGTGCAATCTTATCCCTTTCTTATTTTTATCGCATTCTTACTTTATTATTCTATAGTTCCCTGAACCATATAAATCCTATATCACACCATCGTTCCCTATATCTTCATCTTTGGCGTCTTTTCACATATTCACTGACTCTTACTCGCCTTGCAGTAATCATTTTTTACCAAGGATAACAAAATTCCTTACTCACGAGGATGACACATAGTGTAACTGGAACACATAGTCCCTTAAGCTTAACTTTGCTCACATTGCTTGCTTTAGGGAAGCCTCTTCCTGAATGACCTTAAAGGCCATTCTTCTATTGTCCATTCTATAATTGTCGAAATGCAATCTCTGAAATTCTCATGATGCCGACTGTTATCACATTACTCAGTCCCTAATTTATGTTCAATATATCTTGTTCACTAGCCCATGCTGATTTCTATTACTCAGGGGGTCTAAATTTTCCTTCCTGTAATCACGTTCGAGTCACCAACTTATTTCTCGAAGTTGGGTATGACTTTATGGCTTATAAAGTTTTATTGTCTCAAGGCCTGTGACCTATTGTCTTTTTCTTCACTTGACTATAGACTCTGTCATGTCATATTTTGATTTACGATTATCATCCATTTATCACATCATACTCATAATGCTTCATTTACTCTCTTCTTATTCTCCTACTAATATTTCTGTCTATCACTTTATTCTATAAACTTCAACAAAATTTTCTTTCACTTTTAACGCCCCTTGCTTCATGTCACTGGCTCTTCGGGATGCCGAACTTTCTCTCTTTTTTTTACTAGGTGCGGGAGTAATACTAAGGTAAGTATTTATCCCTTCTGGGATTACATTTCCTATCTTCTAAAATTTTTGAACATTCTATTATTCATATCTGACTGTACTATTCTAGAGTGCACCATATGGGTGTCTCACAAGGAGAACCATTACCATGTTTGCACTATCCTTCGAAAATGTTAGCTAATGATAACAATTCATCCATAATTTTGTGTTACTTTAACCCCAAACAGATCATGATATCCCGTCCTTCTCTTAAACTATATCTGTTAGCCCCCCCCCCCCCCCCCCCCCCCCCCATAGGGCATAACTGATATGGGTGTGACCAATTGTACATACATCTGTTACTATTGAAAGTAACTCAAAATGCTTATATTTCTCTACCTGAATTGTATATACTAATAATCTTCATTAACTGAGTGCCTCGTACCCCTCTTCACCTTGCTTATTTTACTTATTGAAACTTGTTTCTACCTTCTGAATCTCTCATTTCTATTCACCATATGGGTGGATAGATATTCTTTCCTTAAGGCTCTTATCAAGAAGCTTATACGTCTTAGTACACAATTGATCTGCTGAAGACCACACATTTACTCATCATAAGCATGATGAAAAATCGAGTTCCTCTGACTTAACTCTTCCACATCTACATCTCTTACCAAATGTATTTCTAGATGTAGGTATTGTTGTATTATGAATAAAATAGAATTTAGGAGTTTGAATTCTTACAACTGAGCTCTACCGCACGATCTAGAGTAAGAAGAAAGAGTGAAAATCCTAAATGCCCTATAGCCTCCTGCTTATAAGTGCGGTGCACAACACACACATAAACAAGACTCTACTAGACACGACTCATAGACTCCGTAGGAAAGAACTGCTCTGATACCAGCTTTGCCACGACCCAAAGTGATGGGCCGCAATGGGAACCCGGTGCCTTACCCAACCGAGTACAACCATAACATATCTTTCTTATCATACCATAATGGGTAAATGGTCCAGAAGGGCCGTCATGAGATAACCAGAGTAAAACATAAGGGAATACTAGACATTGGATGAACCAACATGATATAGAAACTTATACATTGACATATGGTCCTATAAGGCCGACATGATCATTTGTACACCCAAAAAATAGGCCGATAAGGCCATACAAGTATCCATATACATGACATCTATCTACAAGACTCTAAGAGTACATAAACGTCATAAAGGTCGGGGCAGGGCCCCGCCATACCAATGAATATATGTCTAAATTATACTGACAAAATAGGAAACTCCAGAGCAAGTGGAGTGCACCAACACCTTCCGCTGAGCTGATAGCTTACTTGGAGGACTCTCAACTTGTCTATCGAGACCTACGAGAAATAAATGCAGCGTCCCCAAGAAAAAGGGACGTCAATAGAAATAAAGTACCGAGTATGTAAGGCAGGAAAAGCCGTATACACTAGACATGAAAGAAACATGGAGTAGAAGGCTCAATATGTATATCTGAATATCTATGTGAATCATTAATATTTATAATGCCATGCATATGCGTATAAATATCGTACAATGCATAGGTATAGGTGTACATAACATCATCAAGCCTCTAAGGGCATCCCATCATATTATCTCGGTCTCTGTGCGTGAAATCATCAACGTATACCAACTGATCAAGTGGTGGTGCGTATATAACGCCGTAACCTTTTCCCATAACCCATATACATATAATATACGCGTATATAACCATCTGGTCATGGGTCAATGTACATGTATAAACAAATGAATGCATAAGATCAATATGTCTTTGAATAAACTTTATCAACTACGTATTTTTCTGAGACCCATGAACAGAAGATATAATATTAAGACATAAGGGGAATCAATAACATCGGCACCTCTAGCACTTCTATGAATAGAGTCATTCATGGAAGTTGTGCATTTGCTCATTTCATTTGTATCGTATGGATCATGCCAAAAGGAAATATGGAATAGCCTTAACATACCTGAGCCGATTCTCTTAACAATCCCTCTAACCCACGTCTTTTTCAAAAAACACGTAACGTCGGATCGAATTATGGAAAAATCCATATGATATTCTTGAGAAAGATTGTACCATGCTCTCTTAGAATTGCATCTTAGAATTGATAAAGGTTCATATGTGTCACGATCCCAAATCTAAACCAGTCGTGATGGCGCCTATCGTGGAACTAGGCCAGCCAAAACCACACTCAAACCGTAATAATTTTCCATTTATATCATTACTAAACTAATAACCCATAAAAGTTTCTTTTAAACATTTTAAAAATAGATAAAGCTACACAGAATATTAAATACAACTCCGAGATCCCGGAGTCATTGGTCATGAGCATCTACAGACAATATACAACTCAAAAAAAATTCTATAATAGTAAGCAGGAGAGAGCAGGACTGCGGACTCGTGCAGCTACCTCGCAAAATCTCTGAGAAGTCCCTGGAACAGATACACAGCTCACTCTGCCCTAACACCTGGATCTGAACACAAGGTGCAGAGAGTAATGTGAGTATGCCAACTCAGTAGTAATGAAAATAAATTAGGTATGAGCAGTAAAAAACACATAAAATCAAATCATCATTTCACAATCAGCACAACCTTTCTTTCCAACAGCGTATACGTTAAATCATCACACTTAAAAGCCGATTTCGGTAAAATTATTTGGAAATATACTTGCCAATAGTTTCAACATAACTTTCAAGAAGTTTTCTGCAAAAATGATAAAAATCATAAAAAGCCCCTCGGGCAAAACATATTTCATAAGTTCATAGTGAAAGTGGAAAAATCATAAGTAGCCCCTCGGGCAAAAACATGTATCAGAAACTGCCCCTCGGGCGTAACATCAATCAGAATCAGCCCCTTGGACATACCTCACAGTCACTCATAATCAGCCCCTCGGGCAACCTCACAGTCACTCATACCTCCCAATCACTCGGCACTCGCACTCAGTAGGCACCTGCGTTCACTGGGGGTGTGTACAGACTCCAGAGGGGCTCCTTCATCCCAAGTGCTAATATCAAGCCACCTCATGGCATATCATATCCTCAAAATCAGGCCCTCGGCCTCACTCAGTTAGAAACTCTCAAAAGCCCCTCAGGCGTATCAGTAAAACGGTGTACTCGACCCAGAAACATCATTTTATATCTCAAAATAGTGTAAATAAGGCTGAGTTTCAAAATCAGTCAAACATAACATGACTGAGTGTAAATAATAAGTTAACACAGTGAGGAAATAACAATAAAAAGCCCCCAAAGGGTCAAAACAAGTCGGCACAAGGCCCCAAACATAGCTTACAGCCCAAATATAACAATAGTCTTTAAACACGATTTAACATATGATTTAAAAGTAAATACAAAACTCAATAGTTGCCCCGGGAAGGACCAAGTCCAAATCCACAATCAGTGCACGCCACACACTCATCATTTGGCATGTGCGCCACTCCAAAAATAGTGAGAAAATACGAAGTCCGCGGTTTCATACCCTCAGGACAAGATCTACAGTAATTACTTACCTCAACCCGAGCCAAAATACTAATCCGCCATGCTCTTGCCCCTCAAATCGACTCTTGATTGCTCCAAATCTAACCAAAACCATATTAACATCATCAATATACGCTAAATGAACAAGGCCCAATTGAAAACTATCAATTTTAGGCACAATTCCCGAAATTGGCCAAACTCGAGCCCCGGGCCCACATCTCGGAATTTGATAAAAATCAAGTCACAAGAATCATTATCTTTTTCTGAGTCTACACATACCAAGAACATCAAAATCGGACCACAATAACCCCTCCAATTACTCTATTAAAGTCCCAATTTCTCATTCCCTAACTTCCCCAATTTTGGATTTAAATCCAACTAATTTCTCGTTTATTTACTTAGAAAACAACATAGAATCGAGTTATGAAGTCAAAAATCTTACCTCCAAGTTTTTCCCTTTGATTACCTCTTCAATCCCTCTCAAAATCTCCAAAACCGCTCAACAATGGAGGAAAATAGACTAAAATTCGCAAAAATAGCTTTTATAAAAGCACTGCTCAGCACTATATATTTCTTCAGTGCGTTTGCGTCTCAAGGAACATGTTCAAGAAGCACAATAAATTCCTACTCTATGCATTCGCGTCCACCCACACGCGTTCGTACAGAGTAAACAGGAGGACCACCCACGCGCCCAAACACCTACGCGATCGCACCAGTCCAAATGCGATCGCACTACTTCCCCTCCCCTCACTTACGCGATCACGGCCCACATAGGTGATTGTATAGAAGAAAAACAACTGCCTCATAACAAGCCTATGCAATCGCAGCCCCACTATTGCGATCGCATATAAGGAAACCAGTGGGCAAAAATTGCAGCAGCTACAACAGTCCCTTTAAGGCCAAACATACTCTGATAACCACCAGAAACTCACCCGAGGCCCTCGGGACCTCAACCAAACATGACAACATATCCCATAACCTTGTTCAAACTTAGTTGAGCCCTCAAAACACCAAAAACAATGCAAAAACACAAAAATCACATCAGATTCGAGCGTATGAACTTTGAAATTTCTAAATTTCGCTATAGATACCGAAACCATCCAAAACACGTCTGATTGACCTGAAATTTTGCACACACATCCAAAATGACCCTATGAACGTGTTCCAACATCCGGAATTCCATTCCGACCCTGATAGCCTATTTTCCACTACCGACCAAAAATTGTTGTAACGACCCGGCTAGTCGTTCCGAGGGTTTAGCCCCGTTTCCCCTATGTCTGCTTTCATTTTCTATGGTTCAGCTCTTATGTGTTCTGTTGGGTTGGTTGGTTTGGGTTCGAAGTGTCCGTGGTGACAAATGAGACACTTAGTCTCTTAACTTTGTTCAACAGTGGAAGAGTCAACCAGAAGTTGACTTATTGGTAAACGACCTAGGAATGTAGATTTTATAGTTCAGATAGCTTCATTAGGTGATTTGGGACTTAAGAGTGTGTTCGGAATGAAGTTTTGATGTCCAGTGTAGAATAAGACTTTTATTGGCAAAAGTTAGTTTTGGCGAGTTCCAGTCGGCGGGGAAAATAGGCTACCGGGGTCGAAATTGAATTCCGGAAGTTGAAGCAGATTCGTAATTTCATTTTGAATATGTGTGCAAATATTCAGGTCGTTCTGACGTGTTTTGGTTGGTTTCGGCATCATTGGCGAAATTTAGAAGTTTCAAAGTTCATAGGCTTGAATTTGATGTGATTTTGGTGTTTTTGTGCCGTTTTTGGTGTTTCGAGGGCTCGACTAAGTTTGAATGAGGTTATGGGATGTGTTGGCATGTTTGGTTGAGGTCCCGAGGGCCTCGGGTGAGTTTCGGGTGGTTAACGGGGTGATTTTTGGCCTTGGAATACAGTTGATCTGGTGTTGTTGCTGCAGAAGGTTTTACCCTATGCGTTTGCGGAGGGTGTCACGCCTTTGCATAGGTGAATTGGGGAGCTGAGGGATTTTCTTCTATGCGTTCGCGATCCTGGAGGTGCAAATGCGGTGAGTTGAGTTGAGTGGTCATCACGAACGCGGGAGCATGAGTGTGTTCGCATAGAGTAGAAGGCACCTGAGGACCCCAGGCCCATTGGCCTGTGCGATCGCGTAGGAGCCCATACGTTCGCGAAGGCCTGGGGTGGTGGAGCAGTGCGTTCGCATGGATTTTGGTGTGTTCGCGTAGAGTAAAAATTAGGGGCCCGTTGGGTTGTTCTATGCAAATGCGGTCCTAGTGATGCGTTCACGATGAAGAAAAATGAGCTGGGCAGAAAGTTTTTAAGTTCTAAACGGGGTTTTGGCCATAACTCAATATTCCGTTAGAGAGCTCAGGAGAAGGAGAATTTGGACCATATTTTCAGTGGGATTCTTGTGGTAAGTGTTCTTCAATCACTTTTTGTTTAATTTCATGAATTAGTCTTGATTTTTATCATGTTATTTGAGGAATCAAAGTAGAAATTGGGGGAAAATGGGAGGAAGAATTGGAAACTTCGTTTGATGATTTGAGTGGGCAATTGTGGTCCAATTTTGGTATTCTTGGTATGTATAGAATAGTGGGAGGATGAGGATTCTTGTGATGTAAATTTTGTCAGATTCTGAGACGTGGGACCGGGGGTTGGGTTTGGCCAATTTCGGAATTTGTGCCCAATTTTGATAGTTTTCGATTGGGGTTCGTCTCCTTAGCATATTTTGATGTTATTGATTAGATTTGTGATAGACTCGGAGAATTTGGGAGCCGATTCGAGGGGCAATCAGAGTAGTTTTTGGGATGTTTTGAGGTAAGTAACAATTTTAACTCTAAATCTGAGGGTATGAAACCCCAGTATTTTATATTGTTTTGGTAAATGAGGTGACGCGCATGCTAGGTGACGAGCGTGTGGGTGTGCACCGATAGAGATTTTGACTTGGTCCGTCCCGTAGCAACTATTAAGCCACGTATTCGATTTGAAACCTTACGACATCCTGTATTTCAAAAATTTATACTTGTTTATGGGTGTGAGCCTTGTTTGGGGCCTCGTGTCGACCTGTTTAGACCCTCAGGGGTATTTTTACACTATTCTCACACCATCTTGATAGAACATTTGTGAACTCAGTCGTGTTTACCACTTGTTGTATTTTCACCGTTTTGAAACTCTGAGAGGTATTTTGGGTGAGTCCCGTGAGTTGAGATGAATTGCCCGAGTGGCTTGTGAGGATGACTGAGTGAGGCCGAG